>PVLD010011474.1:0-65039 GCA_004027595.1 Dinomys branickii
CTCTTTCATGGCCTGTTGGAGTTGTTTTATTTCAGATGCAATCGTTTCATAACTTGAAGTTATGAGGCTTCCTGGTTCCCCTGTATCTTCACATTCAAAACTTGTTCTGGGTGGGGTTGAGTTTTGAGACTGCGTTTTGTTCCTCTGTTTTCCTATTTTTGGGTATCAGATTCAAACTGTGGAGCTATAAATTCCACAGGCAGTTCAGCAGGCAAAGGTCTGCTGCAGAGGCTGCTCCAATGGTTACTTCTCTTTGGGAGAATGTCCCTCAAGCTGTCTGCTGAGATTTCTGCTTCTACTCCCTACCCCAAGCACTTCTGAATTACATACAGGAAGCTAAAGTGCATGAACAATGAAGTCAAATGCAATAGCTTGCAAAAACTGAATGTTTGTTTCTATGCAATAAGCTAAAGCAGAACTTCTTAAAATTCAATCACTATAATGATATCTTGGAAGGTTTTTAAAGTGAAAATTTTAAGCCTTACCATAAATATGAAAAATCAAGAACTCTGGTGTCAAGGGTCACGAACTCTTAGTGTTAAAAACAAACATTGACTGGACCAGGTGGTTCATGATTCGCTGACACCACAGTTCATGTCTTGGCTCTGCATATGTTCTGAGCTGCCTAGGGACACTGGAACAGGTGCTCCAAGAACTGCTACCCTCACAGTTCACAGCTGACCCCTGAGAAAGCCAGGTATACTACTCCATCAACTTCCCAGGAACAATGGACCAGGTGGCCCATGATCATGTTGCCATTGCAATCTTTGTCTGGGCCCTGCAGCCTCCTTGAGCTGCCTAGGGTCACTGGATAAGGTGTTTCTTCATCACAGCACTATTACAGTCTGCATCTGGACCTGGGTGCACCTTCAACTGCGGGGGGACGCTGGACCAGGTGATCCAAGACCCACTGACACTGTGGTTCATGTCTGGGCCCTATTTTCTCCTGAGCTGCCTGTGGACATAGGACTGGGCAGTCTGAGGTCTTCCGTCATCACAGTTTGAATCTGAGACCTGGGAGAACTGGGTACTCTGCAACAACTGTCTGGTGACCCTGGATTGAGAAGCCCTTTTCAGGGCTACTGAGGAGCAAGCCTGACCCCTAGGAAATCTAGGCACACTAGGGACATCTGGTGAGCTATAAGGTAATAGTGAGACTGGGCACACTGCCTCTGACATCTCAAATAACAAGACAAAGGATCAAACTTCAATCTCAGAACTCCACCTCACTCAGAACAAGTCCAGGAGACACTGATATAGGAGAATTTAATAATCACGCACCTGAAATTGCTGGAATGATTGCAATGGAAATAAAGAAATAATTTCATCAGGCCATAGAAGAAATCAGATCAGAAATAATCTCTCAGGTAAAAATGAAATGACCACAATAATGAAAGAATTGCACAGCATATCTAAAAACGACATATAAAAAAAATGAGCATAGGAAACTGATGGAAATGTTAAATGAACAATATAGGAAAGACCTAGAATGTATAGAGATATCCAGAAAATCAAAACTTTTATGAAAAGCTGGAAATGCCATTTGACTGAAGCCAAAGATAGAATTTCAGGTCTTGAAACCAGCATTGCAGCTCATGATCCTGAAAGGAAGAATCTTTTAAAATTAATGAGGAACCAGATCATATCAATTCAACAGCTGCAAGATGATGCAAAGAGAAGTAATATAAGACTAATAGGTGTCAATGAAACAGCAGGAGGCAACACAAATGACATAAAAAAATTTGCAGAAGTAATAGCAGAAAATTTCCCACAAATGGAAAGAGAATCTGACATACAGTGAGTGAGGCATATAGAACTCCAACCAGCCATAACCCAAATAAAACTATACCCAGACATATAATAATCAAGATCCCAGAAATCCAGCAAAATAACAGAATATTAAAAGCCATTAGAGAAAAGAAACAGACCACCTATAAAGGAAAGCCCACTAGAAATACAGGGGATTTCTCAGTACACGCTGTCCAGTCCAGAAGAACTTGGAGTGAAATATTCCAGATCCTGAAATAAAATAGCTTCCAATCCAGATTGATGTATCCTTAAAAACTCTCCTTCAAATTAAATGGAGAAGTAAAATATTTCTACAACAACAACAACAAAAAACTAAAGAATTTCAGGAGCACCAAAATCCCCCTCACAAAGTACTAAAAATACCCTAGAAAGAGATTAAAATGACCACAATTTCAAGAAAAACAGTAAGAAGGAACCACCAAGTACAGCAAGCAATTAAACAGAGAGAAAAAGTAGGAAACCAATAGCAAGTAAATAACATGGAAAAGACAAGCCAACACATATCAGTTATAGCCATTAATGTAAATGGCCTCAATTCACCAATCAAGAGAAACAGACTGGCAGAGAGGATCAAGAAACAAACTCTAACAATATGCTGTATACAGGAAACACATTTAACTAATTCATAGACTAAAAGTCAAAGGATGGAAAACAATTCTCCATGCAACAGGAACCCAGCAAAAAACAGGGGTAGATGTTCTGATTGCAGAAAATGTGAACGTCAAACAAAGAACAATCAAAAGAAATTAAGAAGGTCACTACATACTTGTTAGGAGAAAGCTTCAAGAGGAAGAGATAACAATCATAAATGTGTATGCACCAAATATGCCAGCACCAAAGTGTATGATACAAATCTTAATAGACATGAACAACCAAATAACTAATAACACTACCGTAATAGTGGACCTAAACTGCCACTGACACAAAGAGGTAGGACCAAAAAATCAGCTGGACAAAAACATCAGCAAAGAAATAGCAGATGTGAACCAAATCTGCAAACAAATGGACTTAGTAGATGTTTACACCACCCCACAACATCAGAATACACATTCTTCTCAGCTGCATATGAGATGTTCTCTAAAATAGACCACAATCTAGCCCATAGAGAATGCTTAACTAAATGCAAAATAATTGAAATTATCTCATGAAAGGAACTGCTCAAAAGGAAAGAACTGGGATGAGGGAAAAGAGAAAAGAAAGAAAGAAGGAAAAACACATGTATATAGGTATACATAGGATAGCTAAGCTAGTTGTACTACTGATTTATATTACTTTATTGAAAGTAACAGTTAATGCTTAATTGTTTGATGACTCTTACATGTCTATACTTGTTTATCTGAGTAACCAGTTTGAACATATCAATATATAATACAACCACCATTGTTAATTTCCTATCACTTTGTCTGAATACATATATTGCTTATATTGTTTTTGTGTTATTTTGTAAATGACTGTGTCTTTGTTAATATGTTTTTATTCTTTTATTCTTAAAATAAAAAGCGCAAATAAAGGACAGACAGTAGAAAGAAGTAAAAAAGATAAACACAAACCTTCTAGGTAATTGTGAAACACGATAAATCTTGAGGTTCACAGAGAAATGTTCCAACCTAGTTGTATATTTGTGCATGTTTGTATATGTGTGTGCACGTTCATAGGAATGGAGAGTCTGAAATTTTTGTTTTACTTCATCTTCCTGAGACCCAAGGCCCTGTATCTCCAAAATCCTCAACATACTGACACTGAAAGAGGGAAAGAGCACAGAACAGTACTTGTGAGGAGTTTCATAAAACTATTGTTGTGCTTCTCGCATGTCTTTGGAAAGAAATTCAATACATGGTCACAGCCAATTTCAAGGGAGGCTGAAAATTTAATGTAGCTAAAGAAAAATGTGCCCAGCTACCATGCAAGATGGGAGAAGGAATTTTGTTGGACAGGTGATGGCCTCTGCAACAGTTACATAACTATCTATGAATGACCAAGTATGCAATACACGTGTTTTATTTATTTTTCTCTTACATCTCCATTTTTATGGCTTTAATTTACCAACTTTAATTCTGGCCTTGGTCAAGAATAGTGTACCATGGAACTTCGGGTAAGAGAGTAATTAAAAAAGAGGAAAGAACCACTGGCATTGTCATATGCTGATGGCAAAACAACTCAATGAAGACTAATGAGTTCTTTAGATTTAGCGAAAAGGAGGTATTGCTGAGCTTAGGAAAATCGTACCATACTATAATGTCCAGAACCTATGTTGATAAAGAGTGAGTTAGTCAGTACACAGGAGTTGAGAAAATGGAGATAGGAAAATATATATTATCTTTTATTTTAAAGAGAATAGTAAGACAAAAAAGAATAGCAAAATACAAACAAAACAAAGACATTAAAAATGATATGGGGTTTCAAACCAAATGATAGGGAATGACAGTTGTTATATTACATAATGTTATCTTCAATGAAGTTACTCAGATGACCAGATGTAAGAATAGAAGAACATTAAAGACAATAGATAGTTTCACTAGACTGAATTGTAGGAATTCACCAATTGTTGTTTTGCTGCAAATTGTTGTCTTCACATATGTTGCTCAGATTACCAAACACAAGCATGCAAAATTGAAAAAAAATATGAAAAATTAATCATTAACTTTTCCCCTCAATAAACCACCAGACACCAGAAGTACAGTTATGCCAGGTATCTATCTATCTACCTATCTGTCTATCTGTCTAATGCCTTAGTACTTTCTTTTTCTTCTTTTCCTCATCCCAGTTGTTCCTTCCTTTGAGCAATTTATTTCCCTTTCATATTATCTATTGTACATTTTGGGTTTTATTTACTTTTTCATATTCTTAAACTAGGGAGACAATGTGATGTTTACACATCTGGGTCTAATTTATTTCACTTATGATTATGGTCTGTAACAGAAAAATGACTATGAAGTAGAAGAGAGATAGGGCTATAAGTTGAGAAAGACATGGAATAGCATCAATGATTACATGCTGTCACAAAAGATATGCCTGAGATGGCATATTAATTGCTTTGCCATCACTGGAACTAAATATTGAGTGCCTTAAAGGAAGACAGGCTTGTTTTGACTCACAGTTCCTATGGGCTCAGTCCATGATTGGTCCACTCTAAGAAATGCCGTGGCAGAGCAAAACTGCTCAAGTCGTGGGAGCGGGAAGCAGCGAGAGAAGGGAGGGGCCACAGACAAGATCACACCTTTTCAGGTCTCACCCTCTAAGGACCTGCCTCTTCTGACCAGGTTCCCGTCTTCTAAAAGCATATATGTGAGTATATTGCCTTCATGATCAAACACTTCCCAAATGCATGGGATTTTGGGGGATACTTTACATCTAAGCCAGAACAGATAGCATGTGCACATGTTCAGAAAATGAGTCATACTCCTGAGAAGGTATAATAGGGTCCAAAGAGACAGATGGAAAGGGTGGCAAAATGTAACAGGGAGCAGAAGATGTTTACAGATAGAGTGAGAGATGAAAATAATCACTGGGAAATTGAGAGAGAGAGCCTCAGAGTAACTATATTGCCAAATACAGCTAAAGACCTACTTAGGTCACTTTGCAAAATCTACACGAAACCATCATGAGCATGTGTTAATATTATACTGGGTTTCTCTGTTCATCTGGATTTTTAAAAGCCCTAAAAATTAGATTTATGAGTTCTTCTTGCTATATCTTTTTCACTTTTAAAACATCTTACTTTTCAAGATTAAGTATACTCTGATATTTTTATTTTTTTCTAAAACTGCTTAATTAATATAAGGAATTCCCTAACAAATAGAGGACTTTGTTTATAACAAATAGAGAACTTTGTAAATTTAAGAAACCTCAGAAAGATTCAAAATGAGCATTCATATGGGAAGTTTTAAAGAGTTGAGTTCATTTTATTTGAATTATAGAAAATTCTAAAGATAAAGTCATCCAATGAACCAATGCCTGATGTTTATAAAAATAATGAAGAATATGGACTACAGGTTGTAATACTCAGTTTCTGTTTCAAGTAATGTGAAAGCCATCCAGTTCTCAATCCTTCAGTATAATGAGGAACACATTTCTTTTAAAAGCAATTTTTTTACTGTTTACAAATTCTGGAGTGACTTGGGTAGTTTTCCAGTGTCATGCTTTACCCTTACAGTGTGGATACGCTAAGCCTCTGGGTGCGGTATGCATATGACGAAAGCTCATCACATGCTTTTGAAAACAGAGTCAAGGGTAGAGCACCTCAGAGAGCCAAACAAGAGTTTTTCATTCCTGCTTGAGTGTCAAGTTTTGTACACTCTACAAATGCTACAGTAATACAACATGTGTCGAGCCACAATATAGGTGGCACTCAACTTATACTTAGCTCCACTTAGAAATTTTCACCTTTATGATAGCATGGGAGCAAAATGAATTCAGTAAAAACCATTATTCATATTTTGAGTTTTGATCTTTGCCTATGCTAATGATAGATGATACAATTCTTTCTTGACGCTGGGTAGCAGTGTGGGGCTGGAGCTCTCAGTCAGCCATGTGACCAGGTAGGGAAACAACCAATATTCTATACTACAGTTGTGTTGCTATCTTTTGATTTTCAGTAGGTTCAGTGAATGAAATGTATTCTCAACTTGTATTTTCAGCTCACAATGGATTTATCCATCTGTAATCCCATCACAAGACAGGAAGCATCTGTGTTCTTTTATGTCATGAGAATTGCATTCTTGAAAACCATTGCAAAGATCCTTACAACGTTGAATACTCATTAGGAATTACAATGCTTAATTTTATCCTCTAAGTTATATTTGCATGGTCTCATCTATCAAACTAGGCATATGATCTGTCTATGAAATAGTTTTTGAAACATTCTGGTAGGTGGGTGATGGGTAAAGAAGCTTTCCAAATTATTGCTTGTGTTCCTTCAGTTGTATTGGTAAAGTCACAGGAAAGATTTTGCTGCTTGAGATCTCTGCAATAGTTCTTTTTTCACTTGGTCTCTACCTCTACAGGTGACTATTCTAAGAAGACTTCTTCATGGTTACCTTTTATAGAAACTTTATCTCTTTGGTAGACTGAGAACAAAAATGTGTTCTATGAAATTAGACTGTCAAAGCTTTTACAAGTCAGTATTGGGTTGTTTGGGTTTTTTCTTTTCCTTTTCCTTTCCCCTATGCTTTTCTTCTTTCAGGGCTGAGGAGTTAAGCAAGCACCTTATCCACGTAAGGCAAGTGCTCTGCCACTGAGCCATATGCCCAGCACTAAATGATTTCTATTTTGACGAGTGCAGTGTACAGTTGGATCTCACTGACTGCAAATGTTGAAGAACTGTAGTTTATCATGTAGTTCTGGAAATTTCACAAGCTTTCTAATATTTATATACTGCCTCAAGTATAATAAATCCCAGAAAAGACCATGGATGACAGAATAGAAGAATTATAAGTGTAGATAAAATAATTCAGGTAAATAGTTTACACTTTTAAAAATGGATAATCTTTTAGAATAATTTCAGTTTGTGTGGTTAAGAAGTTAAATGCATAATCACCTCAAAAATATTAAGTAAAACAAGATGAGAAAAATATACATGGGCTAAAATTTAGCATAATTACATTTCATTCTTATGGGAACTGCATGAGACATTAGTTTGACTCTTACATCCTTAAATTTTATTGAATTTAGATTATCTGATTTTTATTTTAATTAATTTATTTATTTATTTATTTATTTATTTATTTTTGCAGTACTGGGGATCAAACTCAGGACCCTGCGCTTGCTAGGCAAGCGCTTATTCCACTGAGCTATATCCCCAGCCCCGATTATCTGATTTTTAGGTTATGAATTTTTGTCCAGTAATTATACTTAAAGCTTAGATATACATTTTCTTCATTGACTATGCATTAATTTTTAGTTTTGTCTGTTTAAGAAGAAAGTTAAAATATCTAACTTTCAGTTCAAATCATATTTGTTACACACATTTCATAAATACTTGCTATTCTTTATTATTTCTATGTCCAGCCATCCATTCAACAATATTGATGTAGCTCCCTAAAGAAGGCATTCTGTAAAGATTGTTGATAAATAAAGAAAAAATTTAGATAAAGCCTTATCTTAATAAGACAAACGTTATACTTGAAAGACACAGAGAATAAGCAATTACATGCTTGCTATTAAAATATGTAAGACAGAGCAGAGTGGGAGAACTGGGGTTTATTTTAGATGTAGAATTCAGGAAAAGTTGGGGACTGGAGACATTTAAGCAAGAACATGAACAAATATATTGATCAAGTTTCTGCAGGGAAAGAGAATTAATGGGATGTGCATAGCAATGTATGAAAGGGAATTTATGGAGGGAATTGGCCTATGGGTTTATTGTAGCTTAGATGTTTTACAACAAGCCATCTGTTATCTGGAGAAACAGGTCTGCCAGGAGCGTATCTAAGTCCAAGTCAAAGTCATCAGCTAGAGAAGCCATTTGTGTACTTCTCAGCCTAAGACCAAATTCCTGAGAACCTGCAAAGATGCTGCCATATGTCCTGGAGTCCAAAGACTAAAGAGGCTAGTGTGGTGGATTAACTAATGGTCATCTTGTGACACCCAGATGACCTGAATCAGCATGGCTCTGGGTGTGGAAGGCCTGAGAATTATTACCAACAGCATCAGAAGAGAACTGGAGGGGAAGATCGTGTGCAGTTGATTCTCTTGAAGAACCCTGTCACACTGGTTTTCCTGATATGAACGCAGCTATTCTCATCATCAGAGGAGCTCTGGGTCCTTGCTGTTGCTGAGGATGGCTGTGGGTCTCTTCAGGGGAGTCTGGTCCTTACCTTCAGCATTGCTTCCTGGCTCCAGTGCAGATCACTCAACCTACTGGCACAAACTTTCTAGCTTCTACCACTGACCTCTGGGCCCTCCCAGGGCAGATTGTTGATACAGACTTGCATGAGACAACACTGTAGGCTCTAGGCCTCCAGCTGGACTCATGAAAGACATTGCCATGGAGTCTACACCTTCATCTGGACTTGTGCATGACATTTCTCTGTGACCCAGGCCCTCAGCTGGATTCTTTGTGGCTCTAGTATGTGGACAGGTCTGTACTCTTCTGCATTTGACTTTTTGTGTGAATAGTATAAAATAATGCTATAAATTATGTACCCTGTGATAGGTCCCCTGCCCAAGACTCACCCAGTCATCATGGTGAAGGTCCAATGCTGAGTTATAATGTTGCCTAGCTTCTTCCTACCAGAAACCCCTACGGTTTCTTATTCCCAACTGCCTTTGCCAAATCCCATGTGTACCAAAAATGATACTGTCCCCTTCAATTTTGTCATACTGAGCAGCCTTCGTCAGCTGCCCTGTGCCCTCCCCCAGCAGAATATATATAAGCTCAAACCTTGCACCTTGTCTTCAGAGAGCCAGCACAGCTGTTGTTGTGGTGACTCCCTCCATGCCTGATTAAACTTTTATGTCTTACTGTTTATATCTCTCCTCCTTTTCTCTGTGTTGTTTTAGATTGAGTACTTAATTATAACTCAATCACCCTGTATTAAATCTATTCCCTTGAAAATACTGACTACATCATTTTGAGTTCTGCTGTTCAAGGCACCACAAGAGTTTAGTCTATGTTCTAGTTCTAGAACAAAATGCCTGAACCTAGATGATTTATAAATTGTTTTATCCTAATTACTTCCTAAAGGTCCTACCTCCAAATACTCTCAATGTATACATTTGAGAATTTCATTTTTGACCCACTAATTTTGGGTACCACATTCAAACCACTCCAGTGTTGACTTAAAAGTGGACCTTTGAGAGAAAGGAATCAGGCTGGTGGGTATTTGGAGATCAGGAGGCCCACAGAGTGGGAGCAGAGCGAATGAGACAGGATGGTTCTACAGTCAGATGGTTAGCAGCAGCAGACAGGAGCAGTTCACTGTGGGCTAGAAGTCATGGTACGGACTTTGACTCCAATTAAAGTGGCAATATACAATGAGGGTAAAGCAGGAGAAAGGCATATTCTTATTGAGTTGTGAAGGGTTATTCTGGCTGCTGTGTGGAATATAGCCTTTTGAGGGATGAGTTAAAACAGGTAAACCAATCAATTTTAAGAACCTTTGTGAAAGATTCTGTGACTTGCAGAAAGGAAATAAGTGGGATATTTATAAGCATTCTGTACATAGTTTGAGCTTGAATCAACGGAATTTGATGTTTGAATATTGGGTAAGAGAACAATACACCAAGGGATAGTGACATTTCCCTGCTTCCCCAGCAAAGGGGATTATTTGTGTAAGCCAAATGTGAAAGGAGACAGGAGTGGAGAACAGGAGTTAAATTATAGATATGCTCTGTACATAACATGTACTTTGATATTACTCACAATTACACATGAAAAATACAAAATTGGACACACGACTCTGTAGTTTGTAGGGAAGATCAAGGTAGAGATATAAATTTCAGAGGTTTCAGTATATAGATTTTTTTTAGGAATCTTTTTATTAGATTGGTTCTCCCAACCAATGCTTTCTTAAAAACAAAGGTGATAATGGCAAGGACTAAGTCCCTTGACATTTGTATTAAAATGTTGTTAAGTGACACAAACTCTCTAAAAGAAACTGGGAAGGAAAATTAAGGAGTTAATAAAAATTCCCAAAGAGGAGTTAGTAAAAATTCTCAAAGCCAAAAGAGATTGTTAACTAGATCTATTGCTGTTAAGAAAGTGGGACACTGAGAATGGATTTTCAAAATAAGGATGTGAAAGCTACTGCTCTTCTGGAAAAAGTATTCATAAAAAATCCACATTTTGATTTTTATTATCTACAGTGATACAATCTTGGCTTATTTCACCTATCGTTTTCCTCAAATTTAATGTTCTTTGTATGTTGGTGCTAAATTACGTTCTAATAAAGACGGATAAAAAATTAATATTTTTACCTTGCCCCCAGACATATTATATTTGATATTGCCTTTTCTTTTGATGAGAAAATCTATAGCAATATGTTAAATGTTTCATATTTCCAACTCATATTAAAGCAGTGCTATTAGCAAGTGAAAAATCACTTATTGGAGGCTCATTGTAAAGTTAATGATGTCAAGGAGTTACAACCACTCATCCATGCCATCCAGGCTATCTTCATGAATTTATGGCCAAGTCCTGCTGTGAAATATATTTTATATTAGATTCTTCTTACCCTAAGTGAATTATACATTATAGACTAGAACAGAACATGGTTGCAACATGTACTATATTGCCAAGACATCTTTGGAGTAAAATCTTTTAAGTCATATCTTTTTACATATTTACAGAACATATAACCCAAGTTTATTTCTTCATAAGGTAGTTAGTGCCAAGTTTTTTATATCCTTTCAATAAAATGATAATATCATGTATCTGTTGAGTTTTTACTAAGATGTAGTGTGCTTTCACAGCTTGGATACATCACTGTGCTCTTTTTATTTTCAAAGCTTGTCATAATTATGACTGAATATAGATTTGTACAATTATGTAAATAGTCACTAGGTCATATATTCACAGGGTTCCAGCATATTTATAGAGTTTAAAGTACAAAGCCTACCCTACATGCCACCCAATAATTCTTTCATAGTTAATTATTAATGGAATATTTTTTACGTACTGTACACACATTCATGTAGTTTATTGCACCAATGTAATTTTCATTTTGTCACTCTTTTTATGCAAATGTATTTTATAAACACTGATCTATAATTTGCTTTGCTTTACTGAGCAATGTACATACTTATCCATTGTACATTAACTATTATTGAACACTTACTGTGTTCTGAGCTTTGTTAAAGTACTTGGGAATACAACAGAATGCTCTGAGCACGAGCTCCAGAGTCTGCATGCTCACACAGTATAGCTTGGAGTTTTCTTGTCTAGTTTTGGTATATTTTAGGATTGTATTTTCTCTCTGGTTTTTCATTATATAACATTTCTTTTCTATCATTTTGTCATGGAATTAAAGAGAATTGTACAGTTAAATGTCCTAAAATGAGATGGGCAGATTGGAGAAATTTGAATTTATGTCAGCGTATTTTATCAAATTGTAACCCATACATTGTATAACAATGTTTTCATTTATTCTTGGTTTACTGAATATATTTTAACAAAAACTGTTGCAACAACGTTTTTTAAATTACATTGGTATATGTTTGCAGTACACAATGATTACATTTGTTTAGGGGAAAATGGTGCATTTATACCATATTTTGAAACTTTTCTTCCTCCCCCCCCTTCTCTGTCCTTCCACTGCTGTGGACATGATAGGAACAACAAAGAGATGCAGGGTGTAAGTAGGTATCTGTGCTTCTCGGTTTACTTTACATGGACTAAAATTCTGAGCCTAGTTGTTTGATAGCTGGCCAGGGCTGTACTGTGCTGGCGTGTGCTGGCCCAGGATGTGCGAGCCTGACAAAGCAAGGGGTTGCAGTGTGGAACTACTCAGTGTCTCAGAAGGGGCAGCTGATCCATCTCCAGCCCAGGCCTGGGAATATCACTTACAGCAATGACAATAAAAAACAAATCTATATTACAACATAGGAAAATTAAATCAGTAACAATATTTTTCCACGTTTTTGAAAAAATTTTGTTCTAAAATGCTTGGGGTAGGGAAGGTATTGACATACCTTCAAAACACATTCTTATGAAAGACAAAGAAAAAGTGTTATAAATGCAATATATATTGATATACAAGTTAGGCTTTTGAAGACTTGGAAATTACATATATATGTTATATATATGTTCAGAAAGACATATATTATTTTAGTTACTAGGAAAAAACCAGCATCTAAATTCAAAAAATCACCTCACATAAAAGTATAGGTATTTATAATTTCTTTGTTCTGTTGATGACTCTTTTAACTGTATATGTAGTTACAGTGTAATATAAATTAATGTCTTAAAGTTTTTCTCTCTCTCTTTCATCTTCCAGGGTAGGACTTGGGACCTCCCGTCAGTGGGCAAATGCTGAACCAGAGCTGCACCCCTACTCACCGCTCCCATTGTGAGACAGAGCATTGCTATGTGATATGTGCAGTCCTATAACTTCACAGCCTGTCACCTGGGCCCACTTAGTAGGTGGGGTTAAGTGTCAAAACTCTTCTGTTGAATAAATGGTAATGATGGATATTAGAAAATTTGGGCCTTTTCACAGGTACTTTTGAATAACGTAAGAGAAAAACAAAGGGCCTGTTGAGATAGAGAGAGACAGGCAGAAAGACAGGCAAAATAACAATAGTTTGGTAGAGTAACCATAACAAAATACCACACACTGGATAACTTAATCTATGGGGACTGCCGTACGAATCCTTGCTTCCTAAATCATGCTGCAGAAATGTCTTTCATTTGTGCATTTAGCAGAAGTTATTTAAAAATTCAAAACAAAATTTAATTGGAAGAAAGATGTTGCCTGTGAATGTGAAAATCAGTGAAAGAAATAAAAACACCAGCAGCTGAAAAGCCATCAGTGCCAATAGAAAGATGCAGCACTATCCCAAGTGTGATCCTGAAGCATAAGGGAAATGTTTTGCCTCACCCTGTAGGCTAAAAGGACACAGTAAGGTCCACAATGGTCTATGTCAAAAGAGAGGCCTTCTGTGGCAGAGCAAGGACAGGTCTTCCATAATCCGTGTGAGAAATCCGTAAAAAGAGAATAACGGAATGACACCATAGAAACTGAAATGTGGAGTTATCACAAGCAGCCTATGAAAACTCACATCTCAGAAAAGGATGCACGCTAATGTCTAAAAGAAGATTGTAGCAGAACCCACACAGCTGTGTTTAATCTCCAAAGCAATGTTCTCTTTTCATGAAGGAAAGCTCCCATTTATGTGTGAACATGACAGCTGTGGCAAAAGGTTTGAGACAAAATAGTCTCACAAGGCGTGATTCCCACAGGAAGAGAATGAAGATCCACATGAAGCCAACTCTTGGGAAAGCGGGTACAGCCTCTCACTTCGATGCCTATATTCCTCCTAATGGAAAACAAGACCAGAGCTTATCTTTGTCTCAAAATAGTCACTGGACTCTATTGATCTCAGTGACTACAATACTTATCCTGAGCTAAGGTTCAGACTGCAAGGACTGCAGAACAACAAGCTCAGTAATTTTATCTCCAGTTTTCTTTACTAAAATCACTGGTTTAGGGGGAAAATGTCAGTCCCTTCTGTTAGTGCATGCAGCGTCTGTAGGGACTTTGGTCACCTCCTGACCTACTTCTGAGAGTCTCTGAACAACCCATGATGGCCTTAGCTTACCATGGAGCGCTGATAAAAGAAGCTGAGCTTCTGGCTCTGTGGTACACACCACCAAAACAAGAAATACTGGCAACACACTGAGTCATCCTAGATGGAGAGGCCCTCACAGAGCCTGAGCTCGTGAATCTCCATGCCCAGCTGCCTATGATGCCTTATGTCTAAAAGCACCCCACAAGCTCAGCATGGCTACAGAGATCTTGCTGATACAAGATGCAGCTAAGGGTGGGTCTTCTGTCTTATTTTATCGGGAGGAAGGGGTTGCCTCTACTGTCTTTGTCCCTTGACAGAGGCCATGGTGCTGGAGGAAATCACCCCTGACACAGGCACTGTGGGAATCTCAGGGATACTGCTGGGGTTAATGGAGTGAGGAGCAACCACCCTTTAGACTACAATGTGTGGGCAACACTGCTAAGCACCATAAGTGATGAGCCTCGGTGGAATGCTGCTGCTTTCTATCCCTTTATCCTGTCCCAGGAAAAGCACATGTCATGGTTTCTATCTAGATGTGTGTTGTGTGCCTGCCCCCCCGCCAAGAAGTTCTTATGCTTATAGATGGGACTTTGGGAAGGTGATTGGGTTATGGGAGTTTTTACCTGACTTGTGAGGAGGTGGGGTCTGGTCAGAAGAAGCTGGTATTGAGTGTAGCCTGGGAAGTTTTACTTCTCTCTCCAGCTGCTCCTTTCAGTCAGCTTCCTCTCCACGGGCAATGAGCAGCTTTTCCTCCATGATGCCTCCTACAGTGCCACCTGCCTTGGAGCCAGCTGACTGTGGACTGGAAATTGAGCCAAAATGAACATCTCTTCCCTTAAATTGGGGGTGCTGAATGTTTTGTCCCATCAGGGAAGAAAGTAAAGAGAGCGAGAACCCAAGGATCAACAGAATTAGCCAGTCGTCTTAGCACATTCTGCCAGTCAGCATATGGTCCTGCCTGCTCACATATAGGAATTCCTGGGTCATTGCCTAAGAGGCGTCACTTCATAGTAAAGGACTTCATGACTCTCTTGCCTTACAGATATCTAGAATCTAAATCACAAGCTATGTATCTCTTCATGTACTAAGGCCACAAAACAAGTGTTCACTAAGACATCCTATCTGCTTTGCAGTTGCAGGCATTGGTGATAGCTAAAAGTGCACATTTTAACATTTCCCTTTTCAAAATTCTGAACCCTGTGACCTTGAAAAAAACAAAAACCATTCAATGAAACTTTCATTGCCCAAATAGACTCTAATTTAATTGATGACTAATTTAATTTAAAGGCTTAATGAACTCCTAGGAGAACCCTTGTTTAAGTTGTAGATTAACAAATAAATTCCTATATTGGTACATGTCTTGCCTCGCTCATGCAATATCTTTCAATTCAAGGGCCTTTATCATTCTTAAGCAACATGCCAACCTTAAAACCTGCTTCCCTTTCTCATATGTAAAGAAGATATGATGTTTCACTCCTACAAATGTAAAGATTTAATATGTGTTTGGCTTTTCAGTATTTCCTCCTAGTTTCATGATTTTCAATTCAACTTTTATCCATTAAGGCAGAAGAATAGATTGAAATCAAGGATTGCTCTAGCAACAGTTAGCCATAGATTATTCTCACTGATGTGGGAGCCACTGTGCCCTAAACACACACCACTGAAGTGTCCTTCAATATTAAGGTCCTAAAGTACAGGCAATTGATTTAATCTCTCCCTCTTGTCCTTTTCAGGGAAGTAAAATTACTTTACCAGAGCCATTTCCATTCCCTTAGTACAGAGCACCAGGAGAACTGGGAGAAAACTGCACTTAATAAGTAAAATAAAAATAACACTCACAAATAAAAGTGAAATTAATAGCATGCCTCCTAAAAGTGAAACCAACTTCCTCTTATTAATAATATATCGTGGATGAAAGTTCACAGCAGGCAGCTAAGCCCAGTCAAACGCCGACTACTGGTCTTATTATTATTGGTTTGGATGGTTTCACTGGTTTCCACTCGAAAGTCTCCAACCTGCAAGTGAGCCATTTGTCTCACCCTGGAGGTACTGAGCGGGACGTTTCAGGGAGTTTGGCTCTAACTGAAGCACCAAGCTGGAAAACCAGGACTTCAGACAAAGGCCAGTGATGTACTTTGAATGGACTGCCTGCCTACATGCTACTTCTGGCACTCTGAGCTCAGCCACAGGTATTGCAAATACCACAAAGTGTGACACCATGTGCCTGATGAATAGCTTAAAACCTGTTTATAGCAAAACCTTGGTGTGTCCGGAACTTTTAGGTTCAGCTGGGCTTTCTGTGGCTTTGATCAGCCCAGTTGGCATTGCTTCAGGATTGTGTCACTGAGAGTCTGGTCTTTGGTCCAATTGTAGCAATATCACAAAGTCCACCATCTCTTTTTTCAGTTGTAGATCCATGAAGGGTCAATTTAAAAGGTATTTACAACTCAAGATTGCAGTCCCAACTTTGGCTTCAAGTTTAACAAGAGACTCTGCTTCACTGCAGTATCCACAGACAAGATGCATATCACCTCAAGTGGTAGCTGCTTAAAAAGGGGACCTCAGTCCCGTATCCCAGGCTGCATTCTCTCGGTTCAAGAGCTTGCTCTTGAAGTTGAAATCTCCTCAGCTAAACACCACCCAAAGACCTCACCATTAGAGATGACTTCATCAGAATCAACTTTGACCTAGACATTGGGACCATGATGCCAGCAGAATCCTCATCCCACTTCTCCTAAAGAGCTGCCAAATGGGACACAGATGGCACACAGGATATTATCACACTTTTTTCCCTTTTTGACACTAGCGATTCTATCGTATTCCTTGAGCTACCTATTCAATTGATCTGTGACCCTTGTGTATCTCCACATCTGAAATAAATTTCTATAAAAATTATTACTGTATGCATTGTTTTCTTTTAAAAATAGAGATAAAATATCTTTATTTATTTTCTAGCTTTTAAATTTTTATTAGTATAAGTTTGCACATGATGGTTACATACAGTGTGGGGAGTTGGTACACATTCATAATTCGTCTTAATTCCTTTCACTTTCTCTTTCCCTGCTTGCCTCACTCCCCATCTCCAAGTGAATGGACATTATTGCCAATGACTGGCCACCCAGAGACGGAGCCACCCACTCCTCCTACCCTTGAGCTTGCCACCAAGACACCCGGTCTTATGTCCGACCACAATCAGCACAGCTCCTCCCTTGGGTTATATAAAGTGATCACCAATGTTTTCTATAAACCTCACTAATCTATTAGTTCATAACATCCAAAACAATTAAAAATGACTACCACCTTGACTGGAGGGATATGCCCTGAGATTATAACAAAAATAGTACAATTCATATTTTAAACACACTTCACAGCTCCATCTTTGCCTTGGTTACTTCTCTCTCATTGCTGAGACAAAGTACCTGACACCCAGAATTAAAGGGAGGAAAGCGTTATTTAGTTCACAGTTTGCAGAGGTTTCAGGCCATACTCGGCTGGCTGTAAGGCAAGGTGGCACACGGCAGAGGGCCACGGTTCACGGCAGCAGAGCACAGCAAATGCAACAAGTGCACAAGAGGAGGAGCTGCAGCAAGCAACCTCTTTCCCTCCCTTACATTCCATACAAAATCCCTGCCCAAGGCGCATGTGGCACTCACACCCATGAAGCAGTCATGAACTCTAGAAGCCTGTCCCACGGCTGCATGAGGCTTTGAGGGGACATCCATATATTAGCCATAACAATCCAGGTATAGTTTTTCATATTTTTTGTCACATACATCTGACATATGCTTCTTGGCTGGCTAAATATATAATGTTGCTATACACTTTGGGGCCCTATATGGGACTGATCAGTCCCCTCTTCCAAGAAATTTTTTTTGACTGAGCCTCAGTTCATCATGCTGGGACTCCTGTATACTCGTCTTGTTCCAGGATCAAGTACTAGAAAACTGGAGACAGTCTCTAGCCCCAGACCTTGCACACTTCATAAGTAGAAAATTCTCAGGGAGTCTGTGAACTCCAGCTTATTCCACCCCACTCCCTTACAGCTGTAGCTCACTGTACCCATGCCCAGGATGGAACTGGCTCTATGGCCCAGCCCAGCAATGACCTCTGTGTGGAGCTCTAAGGAGCAAAAGTCCTCCGTTTATCTGTCAATGCACCATGTGTGCCATCAGAAGCTCTTTAAATTTTACATAACATTGGAGCCACTTTTAGTATAAAGTAAGTAGAAAAATGTCCCATCCAAACCCAAAATTTTCTAAATTTTTTAACTCAAGAAAAGTCACAGTATTAAAAAATTAATGTGACATTTCCACTCAATACTCCCACATAGTATAAATGTCAAAAGAATAAACTCACACTAATTGATCAAAAAGTGTTTTTCTTTGTCTTGGTATTTCCGTTCAAATCAGTTTTATCTGTTTCTTTCAAACTCAACTTCTTTATCGTTGGTATCCTCAACTTCACTCTTTAATATAGTAACTACTACATGCAATTAAATAAAATTCACATATTTGAAATATTTAATTAAATTTATTTTTAAAAATCAATTAAAAATTAAAGAAGGCCTGCAGATACAACTCAGTGGTAGAGCATGTGTGCACTGAGGCCCTTGTTTAGCATATATAAGATCCTGGGTTCAACCCCCAATTTGACAAAAATGGAAAGAGAGAAAGAAAGAAAGAAAGAAAGAAAGAAAGAAAGAAAGAAAGAAAGAAAGAAAGAAAGAAAGAAAACAGTGTTCAACACTAGTACTGACTTTTGAGGTAGCTAAAAATGTCTGAAAATTGCAGAAATCATCACTTCCCTAACGTTTCCTGTATTGCACAGCAAATGTCTCTGTAATATAAGCACTCACCTCTGTACTGCTTAACCAAGCCATGGCCATGGAGTGTGAGACACAACACAGGCTGGTCTTAGTGACTGCCTCCCTAGTCTAATTACTTTGCTTTAATTGGTCATTTACTGACATAGATATGGTTTAGTCAGCTTTCCCTAATCTTCTACATGATATTGGCAAGGCACAGTAGTAATTTTGGTTTGCTGTCCATAGAATTAATATCTGCAATACCTAATTCAGATGTTGTGAGAATTTCCAAAACTAAAATAAACAGGGGTCCTGGGCAGCTGTGCTCAGGAAATGTTGGTTTTTTCCCATATGAAAGATAAAGTAAGTAGCACATTTACTATGTTGTATTCTAAAAATCCCTTTTCATAGGTACATATGTCATATATACCTGATATATATACCTATAAAAATCTGACATGTACATCTATTACAGAGTCTGATACATATACTTCTGATATATATCTGATATATCAATTTATTTACACCTGTAAATCTAACATATATATAAATCTGGATATATAAATATTTCTATCCCTTTACCTATGTTAGGTAGACATTGCTACTGTTTTTGTAATGCAGAATATCAATTGCAAAGAGATCTGTGCTGAGACCAAAGAGAGTAAGCCAGAGCATCTCACTCCTGATCCACAAAAGCTGATGGGGCAGCACACAGTGGCACATCTCTGCAGCAATGGCAGCTCCAACAGAGATGAGGGTATGATAACCAGACTCCTTCAGAAGAGAGCTTGGCAAAGGTTTGAGTTATACTGGGCTATGGGAGCAATTAAGAAAGACTTGCTACATAGAAACCAAAACAGTCATATCTTATTCTGCTTCCATTATCCAAACTGGCTCACATGAAACCAATCTGAGTTGGTAGAGCAAAAAGTAAATATACTCTAAATATCAAATCTGTGACTTGTTTAAATCTTTTAAGTGAAAACGTAATCTTTTATTAATAATACTGGGGCTAAAGCAGATCTATGAAATCTGTCTTTATTAATCAACCCTTAATTAGCATAGAGACTTTTTAACCAAACAAAAGTTTTCTTAGGATGCTCATACCTAAATTACTCCTTTTTACAGAACTTAGAGGAGAACAAAAGATCAATATTACCTTTGAGAGTCCAACTACCAAAAAGATGAGAGAAATTAGTGTTGCAAATAGCTATTTGAACACAGTTCAGCTAAACATTACGTATTTTATATTTGATGAATTGAGTTTTTGAACAAAAGTCAGCAAACGTTAAAAAATGTCAGCAAATGTTTAAGAACAGAACTTCTGCTTCTCTAGAGTCTATGTATGATCAAATGTACTTTGCTCAGTCACTGATATTGTTTGATTTCAATTATAATTAATTATTCTCAGCAGTAAAGGAACTGACATCTGGCCAGATTCATACATCCATGAAGATATAGTCTTCTCAAAATGAGGCTGCACCATCAGCCATGGACATAACTGTCCAGAATTGAGAGAAAGAGTAATTTTAAGCAAGAGATCACTTCATAATTGGTATTTATGGTTCTTTGGGAATTATTATTTTTAAAATAAGTTCTCTATTTTTTGTGAAAATTAATGCTCCATGTTATATATGTTAAAATAACAAGTTTTCTTTTAGTAGGGAATTAGCACTGGATGATATATTACATAATGTTATCTTTGTATTAGTTAACACAAAAACAGTAAAGGAAATACCAAATTATAGAGAAGCTAGTAGGAAATTAGCACTGGATTCTGTATTACATAATGTTATCTTCACATATGTTACTCAGTTATGCAGATCATGGCTCATTCAATTAATCAATTTTCTTCACCCTCATCTCTGTTGTTCTACCACACCTCAATCAGTCATCTTCCCTCTGATAATAGCTGTACTTTTGGGTTTATTTACTCTCAGACTCTCACCTTGGGAAGAGACATGGCTGCTTCAAATTATGCTGTAACATATATGGGTGTATACAAAGTGCTATGGCAGGGGGTGGAAAAGCACTTATGCTCAAAGACAGTAGATAGGCAGGGAACCAGGTTTACTATGGTCAAGCTCCCATTGAGAAGCCCTCAAAGGCCATAGGTCCTTGAGTTGGCGGGGTCCAGTCGAATTGGCAGGGTTACCCAGCAAACCAGCAGGTTTCACATCAATACATTGTGTCCAGATATCCAGTCGAGTCCTCAGGGTCACCCAAGCAGACTGCCAGGCTCCACTCTGTCACCATGCTGCCAGAGACCGGGTCAAGTCCACGGATTTGCCCCCAGTGGACTGCCTGGCTCTGCCTCATTGCTGCGCTACCAGAGGCCCCACCCAGGTCTTCAGGGTTCTCATGTAGCCTGGAGGGAGCCCCCTTCCCCACTCAGGCTACTGAGCTCCCTGTCAAGGCCCCCAGGGTCCCATTATAGGCCACTAGTGTCTCCCTGTAGGCTGCCTATGACTCTTTGGAGGTTGTCCCCACCCAGCAAGAGAACCAGGTCTGCACCCTAGTTCCAGGTCTTCGCCTCCTTCCACCTCCCAATCTCCAGGGCTGCCATACCCCATTCCTTGCAGCTGGGCATTGGGCGCACTTCCAATACTGGGCACAAGGGCATGAGGTCTCCCCCACCCATGCTCTGTGGTAGTCCAGGCTGTGTACTAAGTTTAGTTATTAGTTCTGGAAGAGAATTGGAGGATTTTCTTGGGTCTGCTGTGTAGAGTATGTTGTTGTCTCTTGGACTCCCGGACAGCTGCTTTTTGTGAAATTTGTTGCTATGGGTTCATATAAGGTTCATATATGCAACCAGTATGGAGACCTTGTTGGTGCTCATATTAATAGTTTAGAGTGAGTCTTGAACCCCATAGACTCAGCCTGTTGCTGTCAGGTACACGTGTTTAGTGCTCAGGCCACCAAGACTCAAGATGCTCACAGAGGGAGTTCAGAGTGGGAGCTGAAGCCCAGTAACTCAGCTTGTGCTTCCTTCTTGGTGCTGGAGTGAGAAGGGTGTGGGGCCATGTGATCCACCTCCATCTGCAGCTCTCTCTTACTGTTGTGCTTCAGTTCCCGTTTGTTCTTTGACTGGATCTCTGGGAATTACTGTGGCCCTGGGGTCGCTGCCGCTGCTCTCTGCTGCTCTCTGCTGGTAGTTGCCCACACAGTGGAGAGGCAGGAGGCCACATCCTCAGGTGTAGAGCTGGGTGGGCTTTGTTCTGGTTGCTTTGACTCCACCTTGCCTCCAGGCGTTGATTGGAAAGGCTGCTGCAGTGTGGGTATTCTGTTTTAGTGGCTGTTGTAACTTGTCATCCTTACACTGGGTTCAACAACTCCTCCCGACCACCATTGCCTCTTTTCCTGGCTGCACTTTCTCCTCTCCAGCCCTGGACCAGCTCTCAGAACTCCACTCTCCCCTGGCCGAGTCGGGAGGCTGCCATGAGCGTGGGTCTCCGAAGCTGAAGCTGAGTGCTGGAATGAGGGAGCAGGCTGAGGTTGTGTTTGGAGTAGTGACTCCCTCCACCTCTGCCTCCTCTTCCTCTGACTGTGCCATGGTGGCCCTTTGAGCTTTTCCACCAGGAGAGATCTTGTTTGGTCTTTCTGAGGGCTTCAATTCTCATTTTAGATCCTTCCTGGGTTCAGGATACATACTTCTCTCCTTCCTGTCTTTCTCATGTTGCTATATTCCAGTGTGTGGGTGGTAATCCTATGGAAGGATCTTTCTCTGCTGCTTACCCAGTTACCATCTTCCCAGAAGTCTCAAGTAACTAGTTTTTAAAAAAGAAAATAGTTTAAATCTATGGAAATGGTAATTATTTTTGATTTTGATATATTGCCAGACTGAGAACTAGGATTCTCTATCTCTGAGAGCCACTGACAAGGCTGGTTTCATTGTTTATCATGATGGCAGACTGCACAGCACTGGAATCAGAGGTAATTTAACCACGCAAGAGCAGAACATCTGAAGTTCGGTAATAGCCTTTGGCAGAAGAGGCTATGACCGAGAGCATTTGCCAAGGTTGAGCAGAATGGAATCCAGAATTGGGGACTATCACCACGATATCACTCTTGGAGTCCAAAAAAAAATTAAAAAGGATTTAAAAAATAATTAAACTGGAGTCCTCTGACTAGAGGAGCTTTAGTATCTGGCAAAGGCACTTGATAGAAAAACCTTCCTTAGCAACTGGTTAATCATGGTCTTTTGACTCTGTTCATGCATACCCCCATTGTCCTCAGATGTCTGCCTTTTTATCTGTACTTCATGTTAGATAGAGCTATCAATTAGTCTAAAGTCATGAGTGCTTTTACTTAACTAACGTTCATTTACCTGTAATATATAAAACAGCCTATTTTGTAGCATCTCTAAATGTAAACTACCAGGGGAATCAGAGCTGATATTTTTCTCAGATAAATTGCTGCACTGATTACCATGAAGTGCATTGATGTCACTATCACTATGACAACATTGTGACAAGAACTAGTCACTGTAAGCTACCTAGTAAAAAGAAATGTCATCTGGATTTCTGAGTACAACGTAACACATAGGACCTCTGCTTTTGTACATAGGTTACTGCTCGGATGGTTAGGAAATGTTGAATCACAACTGGAAGAAGAAGCAGTGGCTGCTCATGTTTCTCCTAAGGTAAGATTTGAATATTTGCAGAATGTATCCTCTAACTTTTTGGTGAATTAGAAGGGAAATAATTTTTTATCATTGCAACATAAGGAACAATTTGGTGCAATACATGCCTCTCATAATTTGCATATTTATATTTTGCATTCATGAAAATACAACCTAGTGAGAAAAACAAATAGTTTCTCTAAATAGTTCTGGGATCTGTTTGAAGGTTATTATGTGAAAAACCATTTGAATCAGTCTTTGTATTTTTAGTGTGAGGTATAACTTTTAATTTCCAGTTTTTTGCAATAGAAATGAGTCACCCACTTGTACTATTCCATTTTTAATTAAGAAAGATTGAAACTCACCTTTTCTCTGTTAACTTAAAAAATAATGAGTCTCACATGTTTGCTGCTCCCCTTCCCTCAGGGGCACCCTATAGAAAATAAAAGTGGGCTTACTAGAACCTCAGGGAGAAACACTAGTCATCACAAGCACAATTCATTTATAAATCTGCCTTGCCAATATTTTTGGATCATCTATGCTCAATTTTGTACTTGTTTTCATTTGTACGGTAGAATGTCAGTATCCTGGCATTTACTGTGTAGAGAACTCTATCACCGCTTGACGTGCCATGGAACAGTTGACAAATGGCAATTTTCCCGGTAATGTTTGCCTTTTCATTTGATCTGAGCTAAATGGGAAACTCTTCTGAGGAATTCCATACTTGCAAGTCTTGGCTGATTTATAAATAGACATTATATATATCTAAATATATATATATATATAATATATATATACATTTATATGTGTATATACATAATACTTACAGTTGTGTATCATACAATAAATGGATAATTAAAATGTAAGTGGTAACTCTTCCCTTATATCTCCTTGGAAACATAAACCTGATAAAAGGCTATTTTTTTTTCTGCAGTGCAGAGAAAGAAAAATAGATGCATTGAAAGAAAAATAAAACATTCTTGGTGGGAGACTGTGTTATTCAGAGTGTATTACCTAATACAAAAACAAATATGTTTCAGCACAGTTCAAATAACCATTTATGACAAATGAGAAAAAAATGAACATGGAGAAAAGGTGTCTACAGTCTTTCTGATGTGATTAATAATGTAGTTCTGTCCATATTTTACTGTACTAATATCTGTTTTAAAAGTCATATGTACATATTCTCATATTAACTAAGTAGTATTTATTTTCCTTTCCCATACTATCTATATTATATACCATATAAAAAATTCATAATATTCAATGAAGAATTGTTTGAATATGTCTCAGCATTTTAAATGGAAGTTAAATATGTATAAGTGTAGCTATAAACAGAAGAATTAAATACAATCAAAAGTATATAGTTTATGTGGAAACTTGGAAAGGGCAACACTCCAGTCATAAATTTTTGTGAGAACACTTCAGCATTGATTGTATTGAGCTGTGCTTTCATAAATTGCACTTCTCTTACAAGATATAGTTTCTATTTAACATAAGTTTATGAGAGCATGTTGTACAAGATGAAAGAAATCTGTTCAGCATCATCAGTTTAAATTATTTTCCACATATTGCAAATATTATTTAGATTTCCCACAACCTATATAAAGCTAGCCTACTTTCCATGACCTCCACCCACACATACACACACACATGCTTTTCTGTTCAGAGAGATACATTTAGTATGTGCTGTTTCTTCTCTGTAATTTAAATTATACATTTCATCATAATTTTCTTATTGTCTTTCTTCAATATTCTTAAGCAAATAAACTTAAATCCTCTCCTCAAGTACAGTTTTTCATTTGAAGATTTAACCAACACATTTTCACACATTTTGAGAAAATGAAGACATCAACAATCATATTTTTAATAAGAAGCATCCAAATCTTAGGAACTATGTTTAAGGTCTATTGAAATATTGCTCAATGTTAAGTCTATCACTTTAATGTAATGTTACTTCTTAGCATATTGTTCTCAATTGGCATAAGTTCAGGATTTTATAGCAAATCAGAGAGAGAAGTCAGCAAGGTAGTATTTTTTTCTCTTCTTTTTGGATTTAAAAATGCCTCTGTGGTGGGGCATGACAGCGGACACCTATAATCACAATGATTGGGAGGCCGAGGCAAGAGGGACACTGCAAGTTTCAGGCCGGCTTGGGCTTCCTGGGCAACCCGAACTCCACAGTGAAACATTGTCTCAAAAAGAGAAAAACAACAACAACAAACCAAACAAACAAAAACAGCCTATAGTTTATTTAATGGCTCTAGAATGAAATAATATTGTTATAAATTTAAGACAAAATAACAAGCAACATCTTTGATACAGAGTTTGATTTATTTGCCAGAGTGTTATACCACATAGCTTTTATGCTGCATAAAGAACATAAACATTTAAAAGAAATTAAACCTAAAACAGAGAAGTTTTTGCTAGTCTTTTTTTATAGTGATACTATCTATGAAGCCTTATTTTATTTGCAAAGTATGGTGAAAATGGCATTTGTGAACAGAACTGAGATTCTAGAGTCTGCATTTTTATACTTACAGATTCTCAAGAAAAATGATAGTCATGGTTTTCTGTTGTAATATCATGTTGATTTTCCTTAAAAATATATTCAAAATGATTTATAGGAAGCTGAATCACTGTGTGATGAAAACTAGAAATAGATAAAAAGGTTTAACCGAGTTAAGATTTTTCCACATATGATACAGGTATTGCATTTGATAATTTCAATGTTGATGGACATTTTTTTCATTCATTTTCCAGAATAAGCCTCACTGGGTTTGCAAATATTTGTTTTAACTTCAGTTGACTCTGTCTTATAGTTAGAATACAAAGCATTAGCTAAATAATTTTACTTAGTTACAAGTCTTGATCTAAACACTCATTTGAAAGGTATTCTACTTAACGTTCACAAAGAGATATTTTGTGGCTAAAGTTTTCTGCCAAGAATGCACCATGTGACTTTTGCTAAAACTATGCAGAAGTGAAAGAGGAGGGAGGAAGCTGTCTTTTCTGCAACATGAATTAGAGTTCTAATCTCCCAGAGTTTGGGAAGCAGGGGAACACCTTGATGTATATTTATTTATGATTATTGTTCTCTTCATTAGCCCAGGCGTTCATCCCCCTCTGACATACACGGGTCTTACTCACTTGCTCTCACCATCTGGCCGGAAATAATTTAGGTTGAACAGAGCAGCAAAAGAATAATCCCACCTGCTGCTACTGCTCAGCGGAGAAATGAACACTAACAGTGGAAATCATCATGGAAGGAACACAGGCTTCCTTTTCACTGTGACACAATACTTTCGTTACTTTACTGCTCAGGAAAGGGAAAGGCCATTTTAATTATTTTTCATTCACACGTTCGTTTGAAGCTTCACTGTTAAGGTGTTAGAGTAAAATAGTTAAAGAACCCTTCAACACTTACACTGCCTCTTCCCGCTCTCAGTTCTCCACCCCTCCTACTACCCGGCTCTTCACTGCAACTGCCCATTCATAAATGAGGTCCTGAGCAAGGGGGAATCTGGGGCTGAAGTCTGGGAGAAAAAGCCTAAGGAATGCTCCCCACTGTGGCCTTGCCACCCAGACTCGAAAAGGACAGCCTTGGAATATGATCAGAAAAAGGCAACTTGGGGAATGGGCAGGAAATTACGAGGGCAATTTGACCTGCTTTGCTTGTGCGACTGATGAAATGATAGCATTTTGGGGATGATTAATCTCCTACTTCTCTTTCCCCGTTGACTCATTAATTCAGTCGGTTTCCCTCTTTGCCTTGAGAGGTAATTGTTTTCATTTATACATTCAACTCACATTCCCTGAGCATTCTGGCTTGATAAATCCCTTTATTTTTACTTTATTATGTGCCAAACTTGTTCTTGCCACGGGCTTTGTATGTTTTCATTATCTTGATATTTCTTCACAGCATCTCCCAGGATTTGAAGCCTTCCTGTTCGCCTGCTACTTTATCTCTTTCCCTCTTAGAGAGCATGGATTTAATGAGAAAAATAAATTCTTCGTGTTTTTCGGAGGTGGATTTTCCACAGCAGTGCGGTACCTGGCAGGTGGACATGTCAGTGCTGACAGTTAATCCTCCTTCTCCTTGTCCTCTTCACCCCTGACAGCTGTGAATAGCTACAGTCTTTAAATGTTTGCTCAGTAAGTGAAAGAATGTAAGATTGAAACTATGCATTAGGATTTATTATATTACTGGGCCTGAAGTCATGTTATCACACAAAATAATTACTGGTAGAGGTCGAAATTTTTGACCAGAAGTATTTGTAATAGTTCCTCTTTATTATCACCTACCCTCTGACCCATTTGTGTTACACGGGAATGAGAATCGTTTGCTCTGATCTCTTAAAGTACTAAATGGATGTTCAGTACAATTCATGCTACACTAAGACATAAGGAAATAAATCGAAACATGTAGGAAGCAAATTGTACCACTTCCCCTGTGTCTCTGCTCATCCGCTGCTGCAAAGATTGCTGCTGTCTTGTGTGGTCTTTTTTTTTTTTTTTAATTGGGAATCAAACTTAGGACCTCACCCTTGCCAGGTGAGCGCTTATGCCACTGAGCTATGTCCCTAGCCCTGCTGTCTTGTTGACTGCCTTACAAACAGTGTGAAGCTGGAGAGGGCAATCACAATAATTTTGGTAGACTGTAACAGAGGTAAAAAAATGGCTAGAATTTTACAAAAATTCTTGAAATTGCTTGTACTTTTATTTAAAAAAATAGTTGAGGATGCATAATAAGAAATACATGAAACACCAGTATTAATATAGAAAGAAAACACATCAATATTCATATGATGGAAAGATAAAATTTTAGAGTTTGAAGAAACTTATGTTCAAATAAAGCATACCATAAACTATATTGCAGGAGAGAAATGAAACTTTATTTTCAATTGCACAGGGTCATTTTCATTTATTCTATGCTTTCCCTGTGCAAGGGGCCAAAGCTCGCTGTGGGAAACAGTGGAGGAAAGGGTGAATGACTCCTTCACAGTGCGGTTGCAGGGTGAGTCACACAACAGATGTTAAAGGGGGCAGATGATGCTTAAGTCTCTTCTAAGTCCCTAAATTAATGGGAAAGGCCGCTATACAAAATGGTTTTTTTTTTCCCACAAAGAGTTCACTTGAGGAGCTATGATTTTTATTTCACCTCCAATATTTAGAAGATTTTGTTTTGTTTTGTTTTGTTTTTTGAGACAAGGTCTTGATTTGTAGCCCAGGGTGGTCTTAAACTCACAAACCTGCCTCAGCCTCTTGAATGCTGGGTTCATAGGTATGTGCAAGATTTAAGTATTATTAAAATCATTCTTAGTCAGGGATGTAGCTCAGTGACAAAATGCCTGCCTGGCAAGCGCAAGGTCCCAAGTTTGATTCCCAGAACAACAACAACAACAAAAATTCCTACAATCATTCATAAAATGCTCAACTACATGATTCTAATGTCAGAAAACACTTTTTTCTTTGGATATTCTGTGGATAAAATGAAGAGTTTTTACTTTCTTATGTAGGAATTTTAAAAACCTCTTAGATTTTCCCTAGGATATATGGAGTAGTTCCTCATTTAAAATAGTTCCATCTTTCAGGACAAAAAAAATCTTGTAGCCAACCAGATGAAATTGCATTCTAAAACATTATAATTAATACATGTTTAACTGAATATATATATATATATATATATATATATATATATATATATCCTTTATGTATCACTACATTGCTTTGCTATATTGGAAAAGTTTGCACTACATGTAGAATGAATAAAATGTATTGGAATCTATTGTAAAAAGTAAAATTTATGGAGCATATCATACCTTCTTATGATAGAATTTCTAACCTTTCAGAGAGTAAGACTTTGTTTTCATTTTCCTTTAACATTATACAATGTAGATTTTTATATGCTACGTTTTAACTCAGTTTTCCTAATAGTTACATGGCCATATTTTCTTCTCTAATTCACAATGATTGTATTTACATCTCTATACTTGAGTTGCCAAAAATAGAAAACATAAGAATAGAAAAAGTAAAAAAAAGAAAATCCAAAATTTAATTAGACTGTCTAAGGTTATTGTGGAATCTGGCCATGAAGAAAATCTAAATAGATCTCTAGTTGGTCCATCTGATGGAATGGGGGCAGTAAAAGCTCAAACTATAAATAACACTGATTGAGAACCTCCACTTAAAAACTTTGGTAGCAATATTTCTGGAATATTTGAGCTAATGTAAATCCGTTCTGATTTACATCATGAAGCATGAAAGCACAAAATAATATTCAATAAGTCTCTATCTCTGTGTCTCTGTGCATGTGTCTGTCTGTCTCTCTATCTGTCTGTCTGTCTGTCTCTTTCTCTCTGTTTGTTTTACACTCTGGGATAGTAAAAAACGTGTAGTGCTTAGCCCATCAAGTCACTACAAGTTTAACTGGAGAGACAAATCTAAAAGTTAAATTGTGTTTTACTCAACATCCTTGAAGAAATTGCAGTGTTTAAAACTTGGATTACAATGCCAAAGTGTTTATGGATAAAAACTTGCCAGATCTCAAAATTAAGAAGATGGTTTTGTTGATAGAAGTTTTGAAAGCATATCACCATCAGGAAAACCTATAATCAAAAGAGAGGCTGGAAATAGCCATTTGCAGTATGTTTTTGTATTAATTGGAAATGATTTTCAATACATAGGATTGCTGTCAAATAAGCACACAGGGTAATATGCAGTTTTAGAAGTGACATATTTACAGTATTTTTTAATTCTTTTACTGTCACATATATATAAATTTGACAGACCATGGGTAGGGTTTTAATAGTTTATCACTCACTTCCATTTTATTTCTATGGCAAATAAAAATGAGAACTAATCCACCACTAAAGAGATAAATGCATTGTTTTATTTAATGTTTGTTCTAAAATGTGGGATTCTTGCTTAGAAATCATGTTAGAGATGATGTTCAACTATCTATCAGCAATTTTTGCAAGAACTTTTTATCAAATACCATTCACTTATAATAAGTTGTTTACATGAAAACAGTGCTCAGAATTCTAATTTGGGATACTAGAAACTGTCCTACTCATAACGAAATGTTGATTTTCACAATTTTCTTACACTTCATATGTATTCATCGCAACATATTTGTTCTCAAAATACTAGTGCACCCTAAATCTGGATACCGAAAAGTCTTATCTCTATTCAACTATTAACCAATAAAAACTTCCCATTTCAGGAAATCTCTACTTGCATGTATCATGTATCTTATTTTCTACATATCTAAAACCCATTTAACCTTCCAACTATCCCCTCAGCTTATATTACTATGATCTTTCTAAACAAAATTTGTGTGAACATCACAGAAACAAACATCAATAAAGAAATATTCAAAGCCATTCCCTCTTACCCCTGCTTTTTATGGTACTCATATTGAATCGGTGCATATCTTCTGTTATCTTGTTTATGCTATTCATAATGCATCTACCCTTTCTTATATTACGTGAATGAATACCCGATGTTGAATAAACTGGCTTTAGTTGGGTCCCCAACACTTGCTACTATTACAATCCTAGATACAATAAAAGCCTATAATTTGAATTATAAGGGTCTGTGCCTGGTTCAAGGAATCATACCTATTTCTTCTTAGGTTATTTTGTGGCTAAGAGTCAATTTCATGCTCATCTTTCTTCCACATTCTTGACATGAAAAAGTCTTAAAAGTCTTTCTGATCTTTTCATTTCCCTTAGCTCATCTAACCTCTATTCACAAACTTCCAATTGTGTGAGGATAAATTCCAGTGTCCTGTACATAATATGCAAGCTCTTTCTTCTCTATTCTTGGGTACAGTCTTTGTAAAACTTGCGGTTGCCTTATTTTCTACTTGGCCACAAATATATAATTCTTCAAAATGCCATGTTTTGAAACTCTGTGTCTTTTGGTTTAACATGTATTTAGAATATCTATGCCTTATTATTATTCAAAACTCATCTGATAAGCACAATAACTCTTCCAAATATTCTCTGGCCATCACTTCTAATGTAAAATTTCTCCCCAGATTTCTACATTTTTCTCAAGTATAATCAACTTTTACTTTCTTACTGCAAATTTTTTCTTATTAACTGTATTACAACAAATATTTATATGCATATATATTTATAAGCTTTATTTTTGCTTTTCTGTTAATTTTATCATGTCCAACCGCAGGACAAAATCTATACTCTCTCTGTTGTAAGTTTCAGACAATGCTTACAGCATGATAAATTTTTTAAAATATTACACAAATTAGATGATTACAAGAGGATCTAAAAATTTCAGTAAATATTAGGTCTTGAATGTAAGTACAGCAAGTGTATAAAATCAGGATATCTTTATGGAAACCCACATGACACTTGAATCTTTCTACATCAGCACCTAGCATGTTAGGCAATTGTACAAACATCATCTTTGAATTTCAGGGTACAAACTGATTCTCAAGAGTAAGACATACCACCTTTTGTTCAAATTTGTATTCAATTTCTAGGGACCATCTTATTAGTTGTCCATCAAGGGGTTAAATATGTTTTGCAATTCTTAAATATTCATTGATTTTGCAATTACAGCCTGAAAAGGTTAAATTCTAACTGTTCCTCTAGATATATTGTGGCTGACTGATTATTTCAATCAATACTTCATAGGAGTTTACACTGAATTAGGTTAAAGGAACAAAAGTGGGTGTCAAATGATCTTCCTTGGCTTACTCCCATCTTTTGTTAGGAAATGAAAAATCACATTCATGTATTTATATATCTATCGGGTCCTCCTCACAACCGTTTTGCAGAAACATCTTGAATTTCTATGTGGATTTTTTCTATCACAAATACCCCTGAGACCACAGGAGGAAACACTAAGAAAGAAAAGTAATCAAAGGCTACCATGTGAATTTGTAAAGATACAATTAGGGGAAAAGGCTGTTTTCTTGGAATGTGAACCTAAAGAATGCGATTCTGTAACCCACTTTGCTCAGTGGTCCCAGGTTTGTCACTGACTATTTAGAGAAAGAAACAATCTGGTCAAGGACACTGACCTGGACAGAGGAAGGGTAAGAACACACACACGCGCAGGTGGTCATTTCTTAGTTCTAGGAACCCTGCGACCTACAGTTTGCTTAATGAGCTAATATAGAACACAACTTGCCAAAGCTATTTTGGTGGAGTTTCTGTCACTTGTAATCAGTAATAACATGCATAATAGCTTATAAATGAATATTTATATTTTATGTTTAATGAAAACTAATAGATAGGAAGGGAAAATTATTACTTGAAATAATTTAGGAACGTGTATTAGTCCTTCAGCTCCTGTAGTGTTTGCTATACACATACACACAGACTTACATCTTTTTTTCAAGGACAGTACACATAGATGCTTCTTCTTATTTTCAATGATCAAAAAAGAGACAATAATTTGATGTATCAGAATCGTTAGGGAAAGGTTCTGTTCATCCACACAAATACGTACTATCCACCCAGAATAAACCATTTCATTCAAAACATGAAAATACGGAATTGATGTTTGAAAAGGCAAGCAGTGCTATTGCTACCCTTATTCTAATCCCCACTCAAGGAAAAGAAAAATTTCAATGCTGCTAAAATCGTGGTGCGTGAGGACTGAATGCCAATGAAGGAAGTCATTCAGAAATTTACAAATGACCTATTTGTGCCTGAAATTGGAGAAATAAAAGCATTTAAGCTGTAGATATATAATATTTTTTCTCTATTTGAGGATGCGGAACTGGTTATTAAAGCATGTAATCCCCTAAAACTAAGTAATAAATTAAAATGATGGTGATTGAGGATTATAGACTTGTGCCCTCCTGTTCAGATTTATATTTTTTCTCAAATAAATGTTTTAATGTTTGTAAGATTATGATTATAAAGGACTCATAAGCCTATCATCCCACATAATATCAAATTTTAAGAGGTTCTACCTTTACCTAATGGATGGGTATTACAGTTAATCAGTTTGTGGTAATGTGGTTTATTGTTACATTAGAGAAAACCTCTGTATTATGTGAATATTGGATCCTTTTAAAGCAAAGGTTAGAGAGTTTTACTTCACCGAAACATAGTTTAAAAATGAACTCTTAGTGGGGAAGATGCAGAAATCTCAGGAGAAAATTCCAGACTATATTTGATGGGTTTGAGGAAATCTGTCATCCTAGCACAGAGGTCTGAATGATAGTTTTCCGGTCACATTCCTGTTACACAAAAATGGCCTGAAATTTCTAGTCATAGTTTGTACCTTTACAAGCTGGAGCCACATCAAGAGCAATGGTCTTCGCAAAACACCTGTGATGATCTCGGAGTTAATAGCTAGAAACTGTCTGTCTCCCCAGTCGTTCTCGTCAGAGTCCAGCAGGACGTCCTCCGTAATTCTGCATGCTCCGTCTCCAGGACTGAAATATTCCGTCCATATAAGGTAGAGGAGAAAGAGAGCACCGCAGGCAATCTGCTAGAAACAATATATTGGGAACAAATCATTAAATAAAATCACAAATTTTGTGTTATGAAATTAGGAAAATTTTGCTTACTAAAATATTTTGCAGTTACTGCCTGGACTTGTTTTCAAGGAAAATTGAGGGAAAATAAAATCAAGTCAACATTCTGTTAAATAAAACTCCCGGGTGAAATAAAACAAAAAAAAGCTAAACTTCATGCATAGAAGTCTGTAAAACAATGTGAAAACAGGCTCAAATATTTTCAATATCTGGCAAACATTCAGAAAGGAAAAAATAGAAAAAGCGAAACAGCTGGGCACATGCCAAAGACAGAATAAAGAAAGTAGGAAAAGTAATTTCCAGTCTACAATATATATCAAAATAACCACCATGGTCTTTAAAAACCTGCATTTTGCATCGCTTTGTGAAAGTGACCCTGCTAATCCTACTCCTACAATCAATTATTTTCACAAAGAATGGGAACAATTACATGTGCAGGAGAATTTAAGGGATTGTAACACATCACATAAATCTTTCAATTGGGACATCACATTACCTGATGTTTGTTCTGAGCCCTTTTGTCTGAGAGCTTAGAGAATAAAAAATTTACCAATGACTGATGTTTGACTTGTACTGACAGCAAGAGAAGCATTTGTTATTATAAGTTATGAAATCTGAAAGAGAAGATAAATAGATTTATGGTACTAAGTAAGTAATATTCGATTGACTTTAGAATGGATAAAAATTATCTGTTCTATGACATTGACATCAGTATCACAGGCTGACATTAGTTTGGAGAAAATAAAGATTGAGGAAGAAATTATCATTTTCATTGTGAAGCTACTCAGTGGCTCAAGTTGCCCTCACTTCAGTGTACAAAATGATATTTAATAAAATGAATTTATATTTTAATCTTCTACTATTACTTACCTGTTAACACTATAGTAATGTTTCTGAGGATATTTTTGAAATACATGTTATGTAAAAATAATACAATTCTTAGGTCCGTGGCCCTGAATCAAGGCCAGCAGTTTTCTGCAGCTGTTCATTTAAAGCAGGAGCCCAAAGTGATATCTTTTTATGGTCTTTTGGCCATTTCAGAACTTTAGAAATGTAATGGTCAATTCATTAGAAAGTAACAAATAACTAAATAAATTTTACGAGAGGACTTCAAGATGGTGACCAGGTAGACGGTGGAGAGAGAACCTCCCGGAGGAATGCCACTCAGACAAAGGAATATAGGAATATAGCAACATGTGAAGGACAGAAGGGAAAGAGGTGGGTATCCTGAACTCAGGAAGGATCTGAAAAGGGAACTGAAGCCCTTGGAAAGACTAAGCAAAACCTCTGCTGGAGGAAAGGATCGGAGATCCCCCATGGCGCAATCAGAGGGAGAGGAGGAGGAAGTCACCACTCCAAGCACACCCATGGCCTACACCCTCATTCTGGCATTTGCAGCTTCAGCTTCGGAGGCCCATGTTCATGGAAGCCTCCCGACTCAGCCAGGGGAGAGCGGAGTTCCGAGAGCTGGTCCAGGGCTGGAGAAAGGAGGGCACAGGCAGGAAAGGAGGTAATGGTGGTTGGGAGCAGTTGTCAAACCCAATGTGAGAAAGAGAGGTTGTGACAGCCACTGGGGCAGAGTCCCCACCCTGCAGCAACCTTCCTAATCAGTGCCTGGAGAGAATCAATGCAACTAGTACACAGCCCACCACGCCTGGCTCTGCACCTGCCTCTAGGCAGTGGCCCCCTGCCTCTCTGCTGGGTGAGCGGCTGCCAGCGGAGAGCAGCAGGGAATCTCAGCGGTGAGCTGCGGTGGCTCCCAGGGATCTGACCGAGGAGTGGATGGGGGCTCCAGCACTGCAACGGGAGGGAGATGCAGATGGAGGTGGATCGCATGGCTCCACGCCCTTCTCACTCCAACATCAGGCAGGAAGCATGAGCTGGGTTGACAGGACTCAGCTCCCGCCCTGAACTCTCTCTGGGAGCACCTTGAGTCTCGGAGGCTTGAGCAAGCACCGCCTGTTCCTGGCAACAATGGGACGAATCCACGGTCTTCAGAACCCACCCCAAACTATTAATGTGAGCACCCAGAGGGTCTCCTTACAGCTAGCACAGGAACCCATAGCAACAAATTAGATGAAAGACAGCAGACCAGGAGTCTGAAAAACAACAACATACTCTATACAGCAGACCCGAGAAAATCCTCCAGCTCTATTCTAAAACTAATCTTTAAACTCAGTTTATACCCTGAAGTAACATAGTGAGAACGGGCCGGGGACATGTCAAGCCCTTATACCAAGCATCATAAGTTCCTCCAATGCCCAGCTGCAAGGGGTGGGGAACGGTAATACTGGAGATCAGGAGGAGGGAGGAGGAGAAGAAAGGGCCTCTGGCATCGAGGCAATGGGACAGAGCTGAACAGGTCACTGAGGGCACCCCGATGGGGGCGCGTGCCCTGCAGTTGCTCTGCTGTGGGCCCCACGACTGCTCCGCTGTTGGCCCTGCGGCTGCTCTGCTGTGGGCCCCGCTGAGGGCACGCCACAGACTGGACTGGCCCCACCCATAGCACAGAGATGGGGCGGACCCGGGCAGTGCGCTGTGAGCATAGGTGCTTTTCCACCTCCGACCATGGCAGTTTGTATACACCCATGTATGTTATAGTATAGTCTGAGGCAGCCATATCTTTTCCCAAGGTGAGAGTCCAGGGCTATAGATAAACCCAGGAATAGTTATTATCACAGGGAAGAGGACTGATTGAGTGGCAGGGCAACAGAGATAAGGGAGGAGAAAATTGAATGATCAAATGGGCCATCATCTGTGTAAGTGAGTAACATGTGAAGGTAATATTATGTGGGACAGCATCCAGAGCTAATTCCCTTCTATGTTCTCTATAATTTGTATTTCCACAGTGGATTTTGTATCAACAGAAGTGAAGATGACTTTATATTATGCAGCATCCAGTGCTGATTCCCTACAAGCTTCTCTATAATTTGGTATTTCCTTTAATGTTTATGTGTTAACTAATGTGAAGATATCATTATGTAATACAGCATCCAGTGCTAATTCTCTACTATGTTCTGTATAATTTTGTATTTTTGGTATTGTTTATGGGTTATTCTGGTTCATATGTCTCCATTCTTTTGTCTTTAAAATAAAAAAAAATTCTTAGATCAGTTTTTAAAAAATCAGAAAAAATCAAGTCAAGAGATTATGGTTTTAGTAATGATAATCTGAGTACTAATATTTAGTTCATTTAAAAATTTTGCAAGAGAAATATTCTCTATATAATCCAATAGCACATAAAATCCTTAGTTTTGATTTGAGATACTGCAATGTGAAATGCTGGTAGGTATTACTTTAATACTATGTATTTTGAATAACTCCATACTATTCTATCAATTGAATCCAATGAATTCATCACACCTCTGTATTTGAATCTTACATTTTCACTAGTTGAACTTTAAAAATCTGTGAGACTAACACATGAGAGAGGTTCATCTCTGTTAACATGTATCTGCAGCTTAGTAAACATGCTGCTCTCTGGAATACACACGGAGGTAGGTCTCCATCTTGTAACCAATGCCCTTCATCAGAAATGACTGACTCATGATAAGTTTCATTTTCACTGAAAATACAGAGAAATGGGACCACTCTTTGGAGAAGTTATGAAGCAAGTGTATGTTCTTGCTCAGGATTAGCTATCAATCATTTTGCTTTAAACTGGACATGAATATTTCTAAGACACTTTATAATTCTACATGGGTATACAGATGTTTCTTCTCACACAGTCATTTTCGGGGAAGTAACAAAATCTTCTGGGTTAATTGATTTAAAGTGAGGAAGAAATACTAGAGAAAATACTATTATTTTTCTTTCAGTGAAAAGTCTAATATTATGTAGTATTCCACATTTCCACATAACAGTTATTTTAGAAAAATTACTGTCACCTCTACCGACCTAAAATGTTTAAATCACTGAGCTTTCCTGTGACCTCTCTTAGGTTGACACATTGGAGCAGCTATTGAGTTAGCATGGTAATATGTAATTTAGGGACAAATGTGGTTACTAGGTTACAAGTGAGTTATGATGTCCTCAGTGAACTCCAGGCCTGGGAACACTCTAATTAGTGTGCTTTTCCAAATCCCAAATTCAAAATTATTGAGTTAAAAAAAACTAAGGCTGTGGGCAGGGGTGTATCTCAGTGGTAGAATATTTGTTTGCCTTGTATCAGGCTCTGGGTCTCACACACACAAAAGAAAGAAAAAAAAATTAGAAAGAAGGAAGGAAGGAAGGAAGGAAGGAAGGAAGGAAGGAAAGAAAGAAGGAAGGAAGGAAGGAAGGAAGGAAGGAAGGAAGGAAGGAAAGAGAAAGAAAATTAAAATAAGATGAATCTTAAAGGCAGATTGAGTGAACCAAAATGTACAACTCCCCACCTAAAATGCTCTAAAAGAATAAAGAATATATTTAAAACTGTCTACTCCATTGGCAAACATAGGTGTAAAATCCATAAGCCAGATACAAAATCAATCTGTCAAAATCACTACTTTTCATAGGAAGCAGTTATCATAAATGAGAAAATGTAATTTGAAAAAAATTGAGACTTCTAGGACAAAACATCAACACATAAACACGTTCTCAGAAGAAACATACATTTTTACTGAGGAATATAAAAGATCTAAGCAAGAAGAAAAATAGTCACTATTCCTCAATGAGAAACCATACCAGTAAAAATGTTAAGTTTCCACCAATTTCTCCTCTTATCTTTTTATATAATTCATTGGAATTCCAAACAAAATGGAAAATAATAATATAGGATTAACATGAATGATTTTTTTCAACCAAATACTTGAGATCAATTGCAACAACATTGTTCAGAATAAAACTGTAGAACTAAATTGTTCAGATTATCCCTTGATTTCTGACATAGAAATCTAGATCACATATTAAGAGAGGAGCTTGGGCATTTCGTTATGCAGAGTTTTAACCCACTTAAAGTTTCCTTCTGAAAAGAGGTTTCCAGTGCAAAGAGGAGGGAGCGCCTCCTAAAGCCATCTAGCTGTGTGCCCGTCAGGTGGCAGTGATCTTACTTCACGAAAAAATTTAGAGCTGTAACCGAGAAGATGATAAAAATAAAGCCAAGTATATTCATCATACTCCTGTGGAAATACACAAAGAAGCTGGAAAATCTGAAGCGGTGAAAATGTTGATTATTTGAGTTTTTAAAAAGCTTTGGCACACTTGAAAATAAAACCAGTCACTAATGGAAGAAAATCAGGACTTTTCTGGCTTAAACTACTGAAAAGTGATTTTCTAAAGTTCGATTTCTCTCTCCTACTCCTTTTCCCCTTTCCTTTCCCTTGTTGTTAACCTGTACTTGTGTGTGTGTGTGTGTGTGTGTGTGTGTGTGCGCGCGTAGATGTGTTGGTGGCGGAAGTTGACTTAAAAATTTAGGAAACCTACAAATTCAGTTTTACAAGTTCTTTATCTGCCATCCCCTTCACTCTAAAATCTGGTTTCAGGTAGACTTCACGTCACTGAACTGCTCCTCCTCATAGGTCCATGAGAAGCCACTACTACAGGCTTTAGCTATGGATCAGAAAATAGGGCAGCTCAAAGGGGAACACATGCTTATTACAAGGGCAGTGCTGGTGTGTGCAGGGATATGGGTAGCAGAGGTGACTGCGAGTACAATGCTGACCAAATTCTTCAAATGTTATCAAAAAAAGTAGATTTATAAGGAGGAATCAAATTAATGCATTCATATTGAATAAATAAAATGTAACATTCTCTGTGTGTGCAAGTATTTATCAAGCAACAATGAATTAATTAAAATATATTTCCAATAAGATATTTTAAAACAATACTTGCAAAGCTCATGTCTTATGGTCTGGTGAGTGTATAATAAATTTCACAATTTCACTATACTATTGTGTTCATTTGCATTATGCATTTAAAACTCTGTAAATGAGACTATTCATTGTAATGAAATTATACAACATCAGGCACTGGACATAATAATATTGTGAGGAAGGTATTTTAAAATCTGCAGTATAATCTGTAGCAGGCATGGTAATAGATCATACCTATTTTATGGGAAAAATAAGTGCATACAAAACAAGATGCATGGCAATATGTGGTGTAAGGAAAAATTTCAAAATCACTGTCAGGCAGATGATAGAGAGCTTCAGGAAACTCACTCATGGATATCCCTGCCCATCCTTCTGGCTGTTTTATATGAACTCTTCTTCAATCTTTCCAGCTGGAATTAATCTATTTCTTATCTTTTCATGCTCTTTTGAAACATAATTACTATGTTCTACTTTGTACTATAAGTGGTTACACAAGAAAGTGTCTCCAAAACCAGATCTTGTTATTTCATCCCTCCCATTGGCATCACAGAATAAATAACTCTTTGCATAGACTAAATCAACATTCTAAACCTTACTCCTGGGATATTTCCAGGAAACGCCATAAAAATGTAATTTAGAAAGAAAAGAGTGTCGAGAACTTTCAAATTCTATCTGGCATTTTATTTTTGGATGCACTGAATCAGCCTAAGATTCTTCAAAGTGTTTTTTGTAATGTTCTTTTTGTTCTAAACAAAATGGAACAAAATACTGCATCTGACACTGCAATTTGAAATAGAAAATTTCACTCATGAGACTACAAAACCTCAAAAATTCAGATTTGATGTTTTCATAGCCTCCAAAAAATGTTAGTGTGTAGTTCAGAGATTTTATGTGAGAGATCTCATTCCCTGCTTTTGCAATATATTTGTGAAGGTAGGAGGAGTAGGTAGATGCCAGACAGGTAGACAGGAAGGAAAGCTACTGGAATGTTTAACTTTATATAACTACACTTTGGCTGTGTGTGTGTGTGTGTGTGTGTGTGTGTGTGTGAACACACATATGTGTATGCAGAAGGGGGCTTTTTGCCCTTGTCCAACTAAGAGAAATACAGTAGCATGCATCAGACACAAAGAAAAATTTACCTTCACACCCTTGTATCCTCATCTTCGCATTCCCTGGTACTCACACAGGTTTAATTCTCTTACTGTTTTTCCTCAAGTGCCGATATATATTTAAATGACAGCCTCCATCTGCTTTGCTACAGTATTTCCTAAATAGACAATGAAGATCTGCTCAGTGATAATGGCTTTAAAGCCTATGAAGTTGCTTTGCTCATTCATGTATCCTTTCATACACATAGAACTTGTCTTAACTGTGGGGTAATTGCAACTATTTCAGTAGTCCATTTTCAAAGTGCCTAAAAATGTGGACTCATTAGTAAGTTATAATTCTGCAGCAGGCTTTGAATTTTACAAAAGTTTCCAAAAATCTTATAAAATATTAGGGAAAACTTACTTAAGTATGTTTTATTCAATTTTGCAAAGTAATAGCATTCAGTAATAGCATTCAATGCTCAGTAATAAGGACCAGTTTTTCTACACAATTAAGCAATTCCTTCATGGCCAGGAGAGTTACAGGAAGCAGGTTGGCAGGACTCATTTTGCTTTAGGGACATCTACTACGTAGTGCGCTGTGTTTCACATTCTTTGAAATGTGTCAAGTAACCCACATACGATTATCAAAGGCTATTATTATTATTATTCGTTATTTTGTCTTTTTGAGACAGGGTCTTGCTATAAAGTTTGCGTTGGCCTTGAGCTCACTCTGTAGCCCAGGCTGGTCATGAAACTCTCAATGATCTTTCTGCCTCAGCCTTCCAAGTGTGGGATGACAGGTGTGCACCACCACACCTAGCAGCAATTATTTTAATATCTGTATTCAGTTTTACAATTCTGTTAAGGTTATAGTCTTTCTTTTCCCCTCTACTTATATATTTACTTAAAAACAATAGTATATTTGGGCAGAGGGGAAAAATGGAGAAACTAGCAGCATCTATCTCTGGAAACTAGTCAGTCAGTAAATATTCACTGAGCGCTTTGTATTTTTCAGGCTAGATTGGCAACACAGCAGTAAGGAGATTAAAAAAAAACGTTTAGGGACCTTATACTTTAGAGATTTAAGAGGTAATAATCAAAGTACAGGATTTCAGTACAGTATGTCAGATGGTATAAAGTACAACAGGAAAGAGGATATGGTGTTTGGGGGATGTGATTTTTTAATAGACTATATATTTGAGGGTAGTTTTAGATTTAAAGAAAAATTTAAAATGTGGTACAGTGAGTTCCCAAAACTGCTCCTCCTACACTCAGCTTTTTCTATTATTGACAAAATATTTTAAAGTTAACAGCTCTCATACTTTGCATTGCTAGTTGTCTGTATACCTCTTGAGATCTCTTGAGCTTTTCCACCCTTGTTTTTATGATCTCTACTAGGGGCATCACATTTTCTCCACTCCAAACTCAACCCATGGCATTCCTGCCTCTGTAATTCTACAAGCTCAATCCACGTGCTTACACTGTAATAGCCTAGGATGAAATTAGGGTCTACTCACCTTTCAGATGTGCCTTCTGCTCATATAACTTATAGAAAACCCTTATCATGCTATATACTTATGATTATGCATTTTCTATGAAAGTTTCTGTAGAGAGAGGAGGTAGGCTTATCGCTAGCAGTAGTTTCGGTGAAACATTCAACTGGCTTCAGTATGGCCTTTCTGTTCCTTTTATATGTTGAAGTTTGCAAGCATTTATCTCTGTTCCCTTGAGTTCTGACTTCTTTCCTTTCAGCATCTTTTGGCGCAAGCAACTTAAGTCTTCACGGAAGTGGAACGTTGATGTGGATTTCATTAACTATTTCCCTGAGATGTCCATATTCTTTTGAGTCGCCTTTGTGGTGTTTTTATCCTCAGTTCCTTGGAACTTTCAGAAGGAAGTTAGGTGGATATAAAGGAGCATCTCTGAGGACGAGGTTTTGTGTGAAAGAAGGGGTATAGTTAGATAATTTAGGAAGAGTGTGCAGAATGAGCCAACATGGGAGGAACCTTAGCATTTAAGACATTAAATGTGAATGACATGCACGTGGAAGAGATAAAAAAGCACTAACTCTCAGCAAACACTGTCTGCACGTATTCTCTGGACTTTCACTTCTTTTTTTTTTTTTTTTTTTTGCGGTACTGGGGATCGAACTCAGGACCCTGCGCTTGCTAGGCAAGCGCTTATTCCACTGAGCTATATCCCCAGCCCTGGACTTTCACTTCTCTTATTTACAAACACTGGAAAAATGACTTTGTATTTGTCCTATCTTATCCATTAGCTACGTTTGTAAACATATCTTGGCTGCACAGTAGAATCATCTGGGGAAGTAAAAAAAAAACCTTGATGCCCATAACATACCCAATTTTATCGGAACTTCTGGGAGAAGGACCTGAGTGTGGGCGACTTTTAGATTACCTGAGACCATCTCCAGTACATAGCAGCCACATCTCAGATATAATACTGTAATATAAATCGGTCTGCTTGTGTTCATCCCTCATCACATCCATGCAGTCCTGTGGAATGGACTCATTAACTTGCCACTATCTAGGTAACTGTTGGCTGTTCAATGCTAGTCCTTACTTTAAGGTTGTAAGTCTCCTGACAGCCAGACCATATCAATAGATTTCCTAACCTGAGGCAAGTTAGGCACTCAGTACATCTATTTAAAGAATTTAATGAAAGAATGAAATGTGAAGTAGGAGACAGTTAAAAACTATCACAAAAAATCTATCATAAAATCTAATATTTACCTTTTACAAATTAAGCATTCCTTAGCCTGAGAAAGTCAAGCCACTGAAATGGTCAGGGTGGGAAGCATATTACTGAGTATTGATTGAATGAGTTGCAGAAAACTGTGCTGAAAAATGAATGCTGAATTACAGTCAGAGAAATAAATAAGCTGAGAGAATAATATTATTTATATTCAAGTTTTCCTTTTAGAGGTTAAATACTTTCAACTCTGCTACACACTGAGCAGAAAAGACTAGAAGTGGTAGATAAGCTCAAAATACTAGAAGAGGTATAACAAATGCAGAAATGGAATAAAAACTAGAAATAAAATATTGGCTCTGACAAGATGAAGGGCTACATATTATTCTGTGATCAGTCTAGCTGTAGGAGCTACTGCTAACTGGACTGGAGTGTGGATGAATTGAAGTAGATACTGCAATTCTAAGTTATATTACTTTCCTTATAATTTCATAAATACTATGCAGTAGGTGGTAGATGCAGTGAATTCTCCCCCTACACAAAACATAAAATATAATGTTATAATAAGTAAACCAACTTCTAATACCAAAACAAAATCCAAAATAGTTTGGTTCTCTCTCACACTCTGTCTGCATGCCTTCCTGTCAATGTCCCTTCTCTGCCCTTTCCTTTATGCAGAGATAGGCATACTCTTGATTTTGTGTCTAATAGCTATACAGCTCATTTTTACCATATATATGATTTCTGTTGTTGGAGTTAACTGATTTTTGCATTTAATTAAAATATTAAATACTGTTCTGTGACATCATTTTGGCCATTAACATGTTTCCCATGAATGTTGCTTTGACTTTGGCTGTCCAGTTATTTATAATTTTTTTGGAAGAGCAATATTTGGAAGTAATTGCCTCACCAAGCATTTTGCTGACTTAACATTCGTTTAGTATATTTAGAATTGTTTAATTATCATGGAAATCAAGTTTAGGACATATTTAGGAAGGAAACTCTGTAACCACTAAGCATTCATCTTCCATTTCTCCCCAAACATTACCTAGCCTTGGCAAACATGCGTTGACTTTGTTTCCATAGATTTGCCTGTTCTAGAAATTATATTTAAATGTAATTATACAATACTTCAGAATTTTTTTGAGGACCTCTTGAACTTAGAATATTTTCAAGGTTAGTACATATGGTAGCAAGGATTGGTATTTTATTTCTTCTTCTGCCTGAATAATATTTTATTATACAGTTATGGTAGAGTTTGGTAGACACATCTAGGTTGTGTTTTGTTTATGTCCAACATGAATAATGCAACTATAAACATTTGTACACAAATTTAAATGTATGGTCTCATTTTTCATGGTCTGAAAAGTAGAGTTACTAAGTTAAATGATAACTCAAACTTTCACTCTTTGAGGACTTGCTGAGCTACTTTCTCATATATTAGCACTGTCATATAACCCTAATAGGGTATGAGTTTTTGGCTTTTTTCACATGCGTGAAAATAATCTGCTTCCCAAGTAAGAGAAATTGATTGTAAATGTGGCAGATTGATTTCTAATTCTATGCATGGATTTCTAATTCTGTTTCATCGGTCTATATGTATATCCTTATGCCTGAACTACTCTGTTTTGATTACTTTGTGATGTGTTTTAAAATCAGGAAATCTGACTTCTCCAAGTTTGTTCTTTCTTTAAAGGTTATTTTGGCATTTCTACCTCCCATGACTTTCTATATGAATTATACACACAACTTGTCCATTTCTTCAAAGTCATCAAGACGTTATTGAGGGTTGGACCATGTAACTCAGAAGCACAGTGTTTGCTTATCATATGTGAGAACCTGGATTTGATCCCCAGCACCACTGAGGGGAAAAATATTGAATCTGTAGATTAATAATAATATTGGGGAATATTGCTTGGCATCCTAGCAATATTAAATAATATGATCATATTCTAAAAATTTTCTAAAACATCCATATCAATATAGCAGAAATTAAGTCGTTTAGGCATCAGAAATTTGTATTACAGCTTACAAATCCAATACTACATTGTAATCAATGCCGTGCTCCCTGTGGAGGTGATAAAGATGACTCAGATCAGGTCCTTGTTGTGCTCGTTACTGAGGCACAATCGTCACCTGGCAGTCTGCGACATGTATGTATGTGTACAAATTCCCTTCTTCCTTCGGACACCAGTGTTACTGGACTTAGTGCAAATCCTACTCTAGTGGACTTCATTTTGAATAATTCCTTCTGCCAGTGACCTTATTTCCAAGTATAAATTTACCTTCTGTGGTACTGATGATTAGGACTTCAACATATCAATTTTAAGAGACCATAACATAACATGGATCTTTCCTACTGTTTAGATCATCTTTGATTTTTTCAAAATATTTATAATAATTGACACTAATTATTCTTTACTATTTGGTAGAATCAACCAGTAAGCTTTATGAGCTTGGTCTTTTCTTTGTTCATAATTTTAAATTATTTAAGCTGTAATACATATTGTTTCTTTAATCTGGCATTTTGTTAGAAATGGATGCCTTTTCATGCATTTGTTTTCTACTTATGTTTCTTTTGTGAAACATATTTTTTAACCTTCTGGTGATTTTTAAAATTGTTTAATTAATAAAATTTCCTTAAGTATACTAATTACACTCTGTGTTTCTAGTATGGATTTTGGCCAAATATTTTTTTTTTCAACTTCTGGTTTGTTTCCTTACTATTCCTTTCTGCACCTCAAACATCTCACTGGTGTTTATTTTGCTACATCTAAGGGTATAGTATTTGGTTTTGATTTTGACTTAGTATAGGTGTGTTGTGGTGTTTCACTCTAGTTTTATCAATGAAGAGTCTTTACTTTGCCCTTATTTTGAAAAAGAAATCCTCCCAAGTATATAGTTTTGAGATTACTGGGAATTATTTGAGTTCTAGTGTGCTATTTGTTCATTGTGTACTGAAGCTACTACTCTGCTGTCTTGTAAATGCCAATATTGCTATTGAAAAATCTGATATCAACTTGTCTTTTATTTCTGATTTCTTGTAGCATACATTGTTTGTCTTTTCTTGGTCAATATTGTTAGTACACATGTGTAGGCAATATATTAATTTTACTTATCCTTATGTTTTACACAATCACTTGATATTTCTAATTCTGGAAATACCTGCTTATGGATTGTTCACTTTTTTGTAGTCCCTGTAAGAGATAAAACTAAATATAAGTTCTATCTTCTTGTTGTAGAATACATGTTCTCCATTTTACCACCAAGCTTTTTGTGAGTAATCTTTCAGATTTCTTATGGAGTATGCTAAATTTCTCTTCTCTAGATCTGTTTTGTTGTTTGGGATATGCATTGATTAATCCAATTCAATGGGTATACTTCTAAAATTTAATTCCTTTAACATTTACCTATTTACATAATCCATTTTCCTTTTTTATTTCAAAATTCCTTTTTATATTACTCATAAATATTTTATACAAACTTATTTCACCTTATGTGATTATTATAAGACAGGATTTTTTCAAGATTATATGTTAAATATTTTGACTTATTTTAGCAGTGTTTGTATTATGACACATATTTAAATAAATGAATGAAGAATTACATGCTTTAAATTAGAAATATCCATTTTTAGGGAGGATTCCAGTTTGTTTAGGATGATTATTAAAGGTGTAACTAACAATTTTAATATTTTTAACACCTTTTCCCTTAGTGTGAGAGTTTTAATTTCAAATTCTTCACATTCCTTGGAGACTTGTTACTAGCACACTCATCTTTAATTAATATTTAAATGAAAAAAAATTTGTCTTTTTCCTTTTCTCTTATATCTGCTAAAATTCAAACCTTCTACTGTTGTTTTAAAATTACAAAATATCCTTTTCATTCTACTGAAATCAGTATTTTATTAAACATCTTGTAAGTTTTATTTTGTGCACAGTTTCAATATATTCTAATGGGACAAGGAGAATTTTATGTATCTCACATCACTATTTAAATTTTATATTGTTATAAATAAATTTTAAATAAATTTTAGCAGAATCAAAATGGGAAGACATTAAAGTTTTCATAGTAAATGAGTTGAAAGTAAGTAAACCTTTAGTACATGTTAGAAGAACATAAACTTAGGAAGGAAAGTATGGTGTCACTAAAATTCGAATGATTTTGTTCTCAGGTTTCTTCTTCTACTTGAGACAATAAAATATACTCTGATACTCCCAAATTCTATTTTCTAAGTATTGTTAAATCATTTAACTTTGTTGGCATGTTCCTCTTTGAATAAGAAAAAACATGAGTGGTAAAATATTTTGCTAAATTTATGATGATGCAGTCTTTTCCCTTCAGCCACTCTAAGAATGTCTCTTCAAGTCTGTTGACTAAAAGATGTCTTCTTTCATCCTTTATCCCTTGAGGTTATATTGTAGAAGGAGGATTGTTTTATTTTCACCTTTAATCATCACAATATTTTGGTTTTATGTATAAATCCACAAATTGTTAAGAATAAGAAATATAGGGGGCTGGGGATATAGCTCAGTGGAATAAGCGCTTCCCTAGCAAGCACAGGGTCCTGAGTTCGATCCCCAGTACCGCAAAAAAAAAAAAAAAAAAAAAAAAGAATAAGAAATATAATGAGGAGAAATTCTCCAGTGAAAGCAGTAGATGAAATACAGTGGACTTTGTGGTATTAATGAACCCATTGCTATAGGACAGAATAATTCACTTTATCAACAAAAGGATTCTGGGGATACAAATATATGTAACCTGATATGATTTGTGTCTAGAGGTCCCCGCAGGGACTTGTGCAGTCATAGGTCTTTTTCAGAGGTGGCTGAATCTAGAGTGTGTGATTAATTGGCAGTGCAATGCTGATATTAAGGGTGCTGAGATTAAGAGTGGTTGCTGGATCAGTCCACTGGTTGGATTGGTACCACCCTAATCCCAGTAGACTAGGTACATTATAAGGAACAGAAAGAGAATTGTCTCTCCTTCTCCCTTTTGCTCTGATAGAGTCTTTCCACTATGAATGTTTCTTCTGCCAAGCCATCCTTCCTTAGAGCTGACTGATTATGGACTGAAACTTCTACAAACTGTGAACTAAATAAATCTCTCCTCCCTTAATTTTGGGAGTCATGTATTTTGTCTCAGCAAGGAGAAAAGTAACTAAGACAGAATTTGGTATTGAGAGTGGGGTCATTGCTGTGACTGTATCTAACCATGTGGTTCAGGAGCCTTTGAGAATGGTTTGTGGGAAGGATCTGGCAATGGTCAGAGGTGTCAGCTGAAGAAGATCTGGAATCCCTTAGGCTCTTCTGTGTAGTAGATTCTGGTCAGAGCTCAGAAGACTGATGGAAACCTTGCTGCTAAAGACCAGACTCAGAAGGTTTCCACTGGGAAGGACTACACTGGCTGTTGGACCATGTGTGTTACAACTTGTTATAAAGTTTGGCTGCATTTTGCTCATGTCTAGAGACTTTGGCTGAGGCTAAACCTAAGGGTAGTGGACTAATTAATTTGACAGAAGAAATTTCAAGGCAGTCAAATGTTGAAGTGGCATAATCGCTACTCTTGGGGACTTTTGCCAGATTTATACTGAGAATCAAGAGCAAAGTGCATAGCAGAATGATTTAAAACATTGTGAGTCTGGCCAGAAAGGAAGCGCCAGTAAAGGTGTGGACTGCAAAGATAAAATAGAGGAGATCTTGATTGCTGAGAAGGAACAGAAGAATAGAAAAGATGGCCTGAGTTCATCACAAGAAGCAGCAAATCTCTATCCTTTGCAGCCTCAAAATTATAAAAGTGAACACTTTGCTTTGAGGAAAAGCCATGAGGACCATGTTTCAGCATGGTGACAGCTAGACAATTTCTTCCTAGGAATCAGATTTAGAGTGCTCAGTGGCTAAATCACTCCACCCCAATAACCAAAAACAGGGAACCCTGGCTAATGATCTAGCAGACTTTGTCATCTTCCACATGGCTGGTTTTAGGTACATGCAGAATAAAAGAGTTGTGGAGTCAGAAAGGCTTCCACCAACATTTCAGAAGAAGACTTGGGAGGCCAGAAGTGTGCTTCTGAGAGGATAATGTGTGATGCCGAGTGTGAAGCCAACGGTGCAGTGAAGACTCCACAAGTTTGGAGAAGCCAGAGAGTTGAAATGCTGGCAATCACATATGTCAAGCCAGAGCGTGGATAATCTAAGGAAAACAGAAATGAGGGAGCAGAGTGGCCCCAAGAGAGAAGCCATGGGAACTACAACCACTGGAAGCACCATAGGGGCAGAGACACCAAAATGCTTTGGAGTTCACATCTGGCCACAGATTGCCTCACACGCTGTACATGGAATTACAGGACATAACATTTGCCCAGCTGGATTTGGGTCTTGCCTTGTTCCCACTCCTTGGCTATACCTGTTTTTAACTTTTCGAATGGAGGTATCTATCTTGTGCCATTGAATGTTGGAAATGTTTAACTTTCTTTTCATTGGTAGAGAAAATTATACGTAAGAATTTGCCTTCAATCTCACAGGATACTTGGAATTTGTACTTTTCAGCAAAGCTGAAGCTGTTAGGATTTTGGCAATGCTTAGAGATGGGCTAAATGCCTTTTACATAAAGGATGTGCTGAGTCTTTGGAGGGCTGGAGTGGAGTGCTATGGTTTGTGTCTAGATGTCCCCCAAACCTCATAGATTTATAGGGCTTTTTCAGAATTGGCTGACTCTAGAGTCTGTGACTGGTAGTGCAATGCTGGAATTAAAGATGCTGAGACTATGAATGGGTGATTTCTGGATCAGTCCACTGACTGAATTGGCATTGCCCTAATCCTAGTAGACCAGATATAATACAAGGGAAAGAAAGAGCTTCTCTCTCTCTCTCTCTCTCTCTCTCTCTTTCTGTCTCTCTGTCTCTATCTGTCTCTTGATTTGCTGTAATCTGCCCACCATGAACTGCCTCTTCTGCCAAGCCACTGTGCCTTGAAGCCAGCCCTGTATGGACTGAAGATTCTATAAACTGTGAGTTCAATAAACCTTTCACCCTTTAACTTTGACTGTTGGGTGTTTTGTCTCAGACATGAGAGAAAAATACCTAAGACACCATCTGATAAGTTCAGCATTCCCCTCTCACCGACTTCTCTTCAGTCATACTAAGATATACATTACATAGTAGTCTCTCCCACCATTGTGGTTTGGTTTTCCACAGTTTTAGTGACTCTTTGTCATCTATGTTATGAAAAATATTAAATGGAAAATTTCAGAATTCAGCAATCTACGTGGTATTAATTGTCTTGCCCTTTGTGTTGCGTGATATCATCTTATGCTCTTCCCCTTCATCCCACTTAGGGGTGAATGACTCCTCCATTATATCCACACTGTATATGCTATCCCCCCATTAGCCACTTAGTACTCACCAGGATTATAAGATTGGTGCTATGGTTGATACATTGTGTCAACTTGGGGAGTCTAGAGGTTTAGCTGAGTGACTCAGGAGGAAGCTGGGGTGCTTACTTTGTAAACATCCTGAGCCTGTGGAAGAGGAGGGCATGGAGATTGTGTGAGAGCTACACACCCCCTGGGTGGGGGTAGGTTGTTTACAATGTAGGGAAGAAAAGGAGGCTGCGTGCAGCCATTCCTCCCTTTTGCTCTGGTGGTTTTTTGCTGTGCTCTGCTGCCCTGAACAGTTTGCCCTCTGCTTTGCTCCACACTGCCTCTGAACCAGCCAAGTATGGACTGAAACCTCCACAAACTGTAAGCTAAATAAACCTTTCCTCTCTTCATTTTGGGTGTTGGGTATTTTGTCTCAGCAACAAGAAAAAAGTAACCAAGACAATTGACTAATTTGCTGTTACAGTATTTGTGCTGAAAGGACTCCTGTTTGTTTGTTTGTTTGTTTGTTTTTTGGTATCAGGAATTGAACTCAGGACTTTGTGCCTGCCAGGCAGGTGCTGTGCTGCTGTGCTGCTAAGCTATATCCCCAGCCCAATAACCCCTATTTTACTTACTGTCCCCAATACATTAGAGTTGAAGTGCTGGCAATCACATATGCCAAGGAGCTGTACAGTGCTTTCCTTTATAAAAATATGAGAGTTCTCAACTTAATAAAGGAAAGACAACTTATGCTGGAGATGCCAAAATATACAATAAATTATTGTTCATCTCTTGTTATTTTCCTATTTTTAGGCAGAGTCTTGCTATGTAGTTCAGGCTGGCCTTGAACTCACTAGCTCATACTGGCCTTGAACTCATGGGGATCATTCTGCTTTAGCATCGTGAAGGCTGGGATTATAGCCTTGTACCACCACGTCTGCCTGTTAGTCTCTTATTGTGCCTAATTTATAAATTAAATTTTATTACAGGTGTATCTGCATAGAAAAAATATAGAATATATAGTATTTGTACTATTCTTTGTTTCAGTAATACACTGGAGTCTTAAAACATATACCAAGTAAGAGGGGAACACTGGAAAAATAACACACACATACACACACTTTCAATTTTGTTTGTTTTCAATGTGTTTCAAATCTGGAAGAATACCGTGCTTCTATGGTATTTTTCAGTATATACTATTTCATGATTTTATAACTTTATTAAACTGACTCCCAAGTACTCAGTTTAATCTCATTACTTTAACACATGAGTTCAGTTTAATATATACATACTTTCTATATAGGTTTCACAAAGTTAAGAATGCAAGAATAAATCATTTTAAGTAAAAGTTCACATGCTAACAATAATTCAACCAGAAACAAATGAAATGCCAGAAACATAAATTAAAGGATTCGTCAGAGAACAGTTTTGTTTTTCCATTTCTATATAAAGGAATTTGTTTTACAAGCAAAGTAACAAATGGCTTAAAACAATCCTCTTGTTGCTAGGCTCTTAGATACCTAAACAGACCTTATACTTTTTAGGTTTAAGCATAACAAACTGAAACATTATAAAGATGCTTAGTAAAATGAAAGGTGACTCATTACAAAAATTATATTTTCTTTTTTCTAGTAGAAGTGCTTGATATTGTGGATAATAAACATGATTTTTCTTAGACTTCCTTTCCCTTTAGTCAGTTTAAGTAACAAAAACCTAACAACATCATGAATCTCTTTTAAAATATAACCCTTAAATGCTGGGTTTCGTACCACATGCATGTGATCTCAGTACTCGGGAGATGACACAGGAGGATCTCTGTGACTTTGAGGCCAGTCTGAGCTCCTTAGTGGGTTTAAGGCCAACCTAAACTACATATTGATAACCTGTCTCAAAACAACACCTTAAAATATTTCTTAGAATACAGCCTACTATCTCTAGTTGTTAAAATGTATTATTTTCTTTTGAAATATGTTGCACTTCTATCTACCAGATAAAATAGGTGGATCATCTCTTTGAATTACACAATCAGTGGAGTACAATGAAAATTACATTCACTTCAAGGAACTTGATTAAAATGTTACAGGAAACTTACCAAATAGTGGAAGACAATTGGCAAATGATAGTAGAAAGGTAAACAAACTTAGAAATGAACCATAAGAATACTACCATTTTGATTATTCAATAGCTTGGTGCTTTGTGGCGAGTCTTACCAACACTGAAGAATTATTACTTTCACCCCTTATATAAGCAAAGCAATTCCCTTGTGATGCAGGAGATTCCATTCAGAAATGCTAAGATCTGATATTTGTATCTGCGCGGTTTTGAAGCGGTAATGCTGACATTATAAAGACGGATTGTATAAAAAGGTACAGGTTGATACTGCACTGCAAAATGTAAACTTTATTTTATGTTATATGCAGTGTTTCCTATAAATAACCATAAAGGGATTCAGTGTGAACCAAGGATTAGCATGGTCAGGACTCATAGAAATATAATGAGCCAGTGTGAGAGCAAGAGGACTCTGGCCTAAAAAAAGGGGGTGTGTAAGGGAAGGGAATGCCCATCGATTTTTCTCTAAATACATTGCTTTCTGTGTTTCTCAAAACTCTGTGTCCAAAGTCAAGGTAAAGCTTCATGGGACGTGTTACTTAGATGCAAAAACCTACAAACGCTGTTTGTCTTACACGGAATTAAAGTACCAAATTGAGTGGGAAAAATGAATATAAAACATAAACAAAATATTAGATAGTATATAAACTATTAACATATGAAAATTCACAAAAGAACTCCCATGTTAGCATTTAAATTATCAGTTCAATCATATATAGAGTGCTCATGAATATGCATATGTGTGTGTGTGTGTGTGTGTGTGTATATATATATATATATATATATATATATATATATATATAAAGTATTTAATTATACAGCAGCACAGTAATAGCAGTTCTGAAATGTTTTCACCCTAAAAACCAAACTTTTTCTTTCTGGTAATCATACGCATGGACATCTGCAGGAAAGCGTTATTAGTTCACTATGGTAATTTTGTCACTTTTCTCATATGGATGTATTCCATGTAATATTGATAAGTCGTCTAAGAAAAAGTAAGAATTGTGTTAGTTCTAGATGGTGACAAAGTACAATAAATAAACAAAAGGGATTCTGATGTTTGACATTCCCTTGCCTTTTCATTTATCTTGATATCTAAAACAGAAGTTTTTATACTCACTTGACAGTTTAAGCCTTTAGGGGGTTCTGAACTTGTCATTGTATTGTGCAGCTGTTTTTAATACTGTACTGATATTTAGAATGTCCATGCTGACAGTGGACACTTCTGTGTTCCTGGTTGAGATGATACTTATAAAAGCCTGACTGAGGTACTGCTCACCCATGTTTGAAAGAGCATGGCTAAACCTTGAAGTTACTGTTTCTCCATAGCCTGAGGGTGCATGGCACTCAGTTCTGAAGCTTCTTCCTGAAGGCAAAGAAACTTCACCTCAAAATATCTTGAGAACAATAGGAATATTCATTCATTTATTGTTTTCCTCATAAGGCCCAGGAGTTAGGCCTAAAGATGCTTTGAAGTGGATGGGGATACAGCTCAGTGGCACAGCCCCCTGCCTGGCAAGTGTGAGGCTGTGAGTTTGATTCCTGGTACTAAAAAAAAAGAAAAGAAAAAAAAGAAAGAAAGAAAAGGAAAACAATCTTGCTTCACAGTTTTAACTTGCCAGTAGAGCACTGGAATAATGTCTATGCAGAGCTCAACTCTGCTTTGATGGGCACAGCACCTTTTCGGTACATTTTGTTACATATATGTCCTCTCTCTGGTTAGACTCCCTGCCTGGTTTTTCTCCTTTGGGCAGGGAGACTTCCATTTAGGTCCGGTAGAATTTTAGTTACAAGATTACTCATTTAGATATCTCTGATACAGGATTAAGACAAACAACATTAAAGAAACCACTTTACTTCATCTAAATTTTTAAAATTAAAGGCTGAAGTTCTCTTAACAAGGAAATAGAAGCAGGAACCAGCAGCTAGCGATGGGAAATGATAGTAACTGTGGTTTTCTAGTTCTCAGTTTGCTTGAACTGCAAAGTCTTTCATTCGGTAACGAGGGTCCCGCTGTGCACAAACGAACGCAAATAAGTGCAGCTTCGCTCAAAGAAAAGATTTAGTTAATTCTAAAGTTAACTCTCACCAGTGAGGGGTGGTGCCCCACATGCATAATCTCCACACTGGGAGGCAGAGGCAGGCCAATTACAAGTTATAAAAGCACATAAATGAAAAAGTGTTGGGATCCAGCTCAGTGTGAAGGCCCTGGGTTCAGTCCCTTCTACTAAATTAATAAATAAATATATACTATTCTATGATCAAGAGTGGCAAGTAATAATTCAATACGTTTGAGAAACATCTGTTTTTTATATTTATGGTGCTTCTTACTGTTTTTATTAATCTATGTCCATGTTATTTGTCTCGCCCTTTCAGCATGTTTCCACTCTTCTCAACCCTAAAATTTATTGTGATTTCTAAATTTTTATGTAATATGATTGTGTGCTGAGGGCTTGAACCCTTTTTCTCATTTCTGACATGTTTCTCTGATGAAGTCCCAGAGTGAGTAAAAAATGTTCGCAAGTTTGTTATTTTTCAATATTTAAATCATCATTATTAATTCTTTGAGGACCACTTCAATAATTTATATAGACTAGAAACATTCATTTTTACAGATAATTTTGTATGTTTAAAATTATGCGTTATATTTCTGCTGTGAACATTTGTTCTTCATGAAATCCATTTAAGAATCTTGTGTATCCAGGTACATATGTTAGAAATCCTCATCAACTCTTTCCTACTTAGTTTACTTGCTTAATTTTAATTAACTATAACCTGTAATTATATATATATATATATATATATATATATATATATATATGCAATACACTATCAAGTATTGGACCCAGCAACTTCTTCATAAGAACTCCCCTCATACATGCTCAAACTAAGATTCTTTTCCATTGTACAGGATATTACTGTTTGAATAAATATGTTGTCGATTCTAAAAAATATGTGATTTTCATAAGACACATTTTGGTTTGTAATCTTTCTTTCTATCCATATCCTACTAAAGTTAATTGGCCTTTGCTTTAGGCAAGAATAAGTAATTCACCCCATAAATTTTCATGAAATTGTTTTCCTCATATCTGGTGTTTAAATCTTTCTTCTCATAAGGAAAAAGTGTGATTTGTGCACTGAACATTCAACCATACATACATTTATATTCCAACAATCCTACTTTGGATATGTTACTTGAGAGAAACTAAGGAATTGTTAAAAATCAATTAAGATCATGCTGTCTTACATATTTTCTCAATGCTGAAACAATGTATCCAACACCCAGAGTTAAAGGAGGGAAGGTTTATGTAACTCAGTTCTTAGAGGTTTCAGCTCAGAGTTAGCTGGCTTCGAGCCAGGTTGACATGGCAGAGGAGCATTGCAGAGAAGCGATGGTAAGCAATGGTAAAACCCGTAAAGCCAATCATGTGCATGCCTCTTATAATCAGCACATCTCACTTAATGGTACTTAAAGGTACCATGAATTGCATTCCTGTTAAGCAGCAGGAGAGAGCAGCCAAGGGAGGACCGTAGCTCTTTCTAACTCTTATATTCTATCAAGACTACTTAGGGAGGGCAGCACTCACACCCTTCATAGTATTGCTGTTGATCCTAACCTTGCACCATGAATCAATTGCCACCTCACACACTCCAGACTCAGCCACTCCTTTTATGTTGTTTTCTTTTGGTTTTGGTGACGGGAGTCAAACTCAGGACCTTGCACTTGCTAAGCAGCCACTGTGCCACTGAGCTACATCTCTGGGTTAACTCCAGTCATTTCAAAAAACATCCCACCAATGACTACATGACACTTGGAGGGGGGTGCATTTAGACAGAAGTCATAACACATGTTATAGCACCATAAAATAAAATACCTAGAATCCCTATCGCATCGTGGCAGAGCAAATCTGCAATCCTAGCACTCAGAAGGCTGAGGCTAGATAGTTACCGCAAATTCAAAGCCAGCCCGAGCCACATGATGAGTTCAAGGCCAGCATAAATTACACATTGAGACCCTGTTTCAAACACAAACATCTATAATCTCATCTTAGAGTTTGTATGTGTTTACCTAAATTGAAATAGGCTTTATCACTGTTTTTAGTTTTTACACACTAACAACATACAGATTGTTAGATTTTTGTATATTTTGCATTCTTAGCAAAATGTAACTGGAGACACATGGATAAAGAATAATTTCAAAAATATGTTTGTCTTTGTCTCAACAGATGTATTTATACATTTGCTTTTATAAGGGGTGAAGTACAATAGAAAGATTTGCTTATTTATTTTAATTATGAGGAAAACTCATAAAGCCAATCATGTGCATGCCTCTTATAATCAGCACATCTCACATGCAGACTAATGACCCCTGTAAAGTTCCATTTCATTGCTGTATATTCTACTTTATCTCCTAGATACCATTTCTTAAAATGACCCACAGGAGTTCTATCAAGGCCCCTGAAGAAAGATAATATAGGCACATTTTAGAGCAATTTGACATTTTGTGTTCTGTAAAGATTTAGAGACCATATGCAGACTGTCCATCATTTTATAGCTCACCTTTTGTATATATGTGTAAACAAATATATGTGTCTACTTGAGTACTTCTGTGTTTTTATATGGATGCTCACAGGTACTACAGCAGGCATGGAGGACACCATGCAAGCAAAGGACAGCCATCTTACATACACATTACACTTACTGCGTGCAACCATGCTTTGATACAGATATTCATCATCTTCCAATTTACCAATTATATATACTTGCAAAATTATGTTATAAAAGGATGGACAATGAACTTGAAGTTTAAAATAATCTACACCCAAACATATATGATTGTAACTAGGTATGGTTTATTTTCCTAGCTCAATTTTTAATTTATATGTGTATGACGTTTGCTCTCCTTTGAAAGGGGAACATCTTTACATAGGTTATCTTTCATATAAACTTTATATCGAATCAGAATTTGTACATAATTTGAAAATTAAGCTACAATTAGAAATACAGAAAAATTACTTTTATCTAAATTCTAGTAGGAATAAATTGATTCATGCATTGATAGTAGGTACATTGTAAAAACCATGGATAAATGTATTATTTGAAAATAAAAATGTGTAAATATTTATACATGTGCATGAGTCTGTGTGTGTGTGTATGTGTGTGTGTGTGTGTGTGTGTGTGTAGCAAATGTAAAACAACTAGAACAAGAATTGGTTTTTTAACAGTTAAAGAAGGAAGTCATTATAAGAGCACATTCTACTGGTATGTGGTTTTAAATATGGATTTTGGTAAAAGTGAAGTTTTATTTTTAGTAACTCCCTAAAAGTACCTCAAAAACAATATTGATCATGAGGACAAACTAACACAGTAACCTATGATTTCCTTCCCTCGCTACTAAGCACAGTTCCTAATTTTACATAAGTAAACCATGCATATTGTCTTTCTTTGACAACCATAAGGTAAAAGATTACTAAGCTACATGAATGTAATTGTGCTAAAATATCCTTGAAAATTCTGACTATGTCAGTTCTACCACTTACAGGACACTTTGTTCTGTTTTGCAGAATTTGGATATTGCAAGCAGAGGATCTTCAGATAGAAAAAATTTCTTGCTTCTAAGGTTAAGGATAAAATCCTACAGAAGCATTCTGACCTTCACAGACCACAAGATACTTACATATTATCAAACCTATGTGCAAATGATGATGCTAGTATTGAGATAGTCTTTAGAATATACAGGAAAAATGTCTGATATATTACTATAGCTTTAATACTGTGAAACAATAGATATTTATTTAGTCCATACTTGTTGATTAGTGGAGAATAAAAAACAGAAACTATAGATATTCATGCACAGTTTGTCTTTGAGGAGCTGTATAGATTTTATGAGGAATACATATATTACAAAAAGTCCACACAGAAAACAGAGCATTAGTTTGGTCTGGAAGTTTGAATTTGTGTTCTCAAAAAAGATTATGGAAATAAATTTCTCTACATTAAGTGCATCTCAAATTGTTTCTTATAAGAAACTGCCAAACCATGAGTCAAATTTTTCGGTTGTAAAACTGATTTTGCTCCTCTTAACATGAAAAGAAATACAAGTAAATTGGAAAAATCAAAATTGAATGTTCACACCTTGGGAAGAAACAAACAAAGGGGCCGTGGTCTTTGCGATGTGAATTACCGGACCAGTGATTCGGTCCCGACCTTTCTGTGGAACACTGAGCAAGTCAGAAAGACAAGTTCTTTGTGCGTGGAAAAGTGGCGATCAGAGTAACAGTCGTACTAGGATCGCACGGGAAAGGAAGAAGGGCCGTTTACCAAAGCACAAAGTAGGTCCGCTGGAAAACTACGAAGAAAGGATATTAGGCATCAAGCAGGGTTCCCTTCTGTTTCCCATTTCTTCTTTTCCTTTGTTTCCCTTGTACGTGTATGAAAGCCCTTTGTAGGCGAATGAAATGTCCGCAAGTCATTTCAGTATGAGAAAGGAATGGAAAGTTTACAGTGCAGACCGCCTTCGCCGCTTCCCTGGACCCTCTGGGCACTTCCGTCATCTTTACGACCATCCTTCTTCCATTTTCTTTCCGAAGTGACTCGGTTTCATTCAGTCCTGATACTTTTGCTGGCAGTTTTGATCCAATTTAGTCTATTTTTCTTCAAGACCATTCTCCATCAATTTTGGCTGCTCTTAGTTGTACACTCCGTCTCCCCCCCTCTGGTGACCTCACCTCCCTCTCCACACACGTGCAAGCGCGCCTCTTTCAGAAAAAGCAGAACAAGATACATCAGCCTTGTTACTGTCCCAGCCGGACTGTCTCCACTTCTCCCTCCTTGTTGCTTTTCATTAAAAAAAAATATTACTCAGCGTCCACTCATTTTCACTTCCCTGTGTATTACTGGATCTTGCTGTTGGCTCTTGCAAATTCCATAGCTGCTGAGAAAAGATTTCTCAGCTAACTAACGGGTATAATAATTTTAGTTATGTCCTTATACTCACACCTTAGCTGTGGTTTCTGACAGATTCCTCACTCTAATTGCTCATGTCCTATGTGTCTGATCAGCTTTCTTCCTCTAATGCACCTTTCTACCGCTTCTATGGTATTTCTTTATTGCCTGCCTCTAAGATATGGATGCTTTCCTGCTCTATCCCTCCAGCATTTCCACTGCGTGCCACTGTTTAGCCTGAGACGAACTAAAAGTACAGGCGTATGTGGGAAACTATTTCTAGTAATGGGTTACAGACCTTCGCCCAATGGCGCACTGAAACGCAACTCGTTTTCACTACGAAACACATGATACTGACCTCTTTTTTTTCTGCTAATAGCTCAGCTTTCTTTTTCAACTATGTTAAGAACCTATACGCATAGCTCTGAAAAATCATTCATTTTCATTTTTTTCTCTTTCTTAGTCTCGGGGTCAAAATACCCAGACTAGCTTCCCCTTATCTTTCATCCAGATTTGCATTTCTCAAACTTAACTCTGTACTATTACTGCTCCAAGTGCGGTGGACAAACTTGTAACACAGGGAGCTCCAGGGATATTTTTGGAAAGGAAACTTTCCCAGGATCTATTGAATCAGTATGATTTTCATGGAGCAGTTTGGAAAAGCGCTTTTCTACAGAGTACGAGTTACATATTGTGGAGAAAGAAAGAAGGAAAAAGTAAGGGAAGAGGAGGCACTAGAAATATAAAGACAGAAAGAGAAAGCTAGAGAGAGAGAGGGGGAGAGAGAGGAATATACAATGGAAATTTTTCTTTAAATGGTTTTATTCAAAATGCATGTAATAATTTCATTAAATTGTGTTTATGTAAATTTTTTGTGAGAAGTTGTCTGGCAGCATATTTTTAGAAGAAAAAAATCCATGGTAGACCTTGTAATGACGGGGATGTGTTCCTGAACCTTGCTGAGATCTTGGGATGCTTCAAAATCTAGAGTTTTTCTTGCTCTTGCTGTGAAAGAAAGATTGGTTCTCTTCAATAAATGCCTCAGGGTGCCACACCCACATCTTTTACACTTTTTCACAATAAATACTGTCTTTATTGTTAGCAGTTCTCTTTAGAGCCATCCAGCTTGCAGATCGATAAATGCTGCCAGAGGGACTTTAAATGCGGATGCCATTTGCAGGCCCATTAGCGCATACAAAGAGGCAGGACTGGGCATCACTGATTTGTCAGTTGATATTTTCAGAAAGGAGCAGACACTTGAATGTTTTCCTATCCAATAAATCTCAAATTGGCTTTAATGCTATCGCAGTGTTTATAATGGACTTTTAGAATCACAAGACTCCAAATGTAACATTGGGCCATAGGTAAAATTATGACTGCCAAGAAATTCAGTTACGTGAGTTTCCTTGGGTCTGCTTCACTCCCTGATGAAGAAAGTATTGGATTTAAAAAGTTGGGCACATGTCAAATACAAATCAATACACCACATGGAGTTTTAAACCACGCTAAGGGATTGATTGGAACACATCTTCCTTATTGTAATTGGCCATCTGCTTAAATATTAATTACTAAATATATTTCTCTTTCCATATTAATTTTACAGGATGGAATTTATTGTATTAGGTAGAATATTATTTTAGAGATTTAAACGTTCAGGTATTGGCAGAATATATACATACAATTATTTAACATTCTTAAAATTGGCACTGAATTGGTTCTTATTATTTAAATCTTCTCTAATAATGTCTTCACCTAGCACATGCAAAAGACAGATGAATCGCAAAATGATAACTGAAGAATAAATAAATGAATACCAGGTTTTAAGCCAGTGAGATCATGGATTGGCAGTGTTTCATTTGCAAAATTTCCTCCACTGAAAGAATCAAATATCCTGTTGATTACCAAGTAATGGCTTGTCCTTATTTATAGAATACTTTAAAATTGTATTTCAAATGCTTGTGTGAAGTATCATCACACAAATAAGTAAGTTTTATCTTGACATTTTGTGTGTATTACTGTGGATTTCTGTTTTGCCTTCTCTAGCCCTTTTTATTTATTTAGAGAGAAGTTGTCTGCTGCCTCAGCCTCCCTAGTAACTGGGATTACAGGAGTGATCTATTGCTCCTGGCTCATCATTAAAATTTGTTAAAAGTGACTTGTAGGAGCAATATGTTAAACAAGGAATGTTGAATATGGGTGATATCTGAGGGAACATGATTGAATTTTCTAGTGATCAAACAGAAGTTAAAATTGCTCATGAGTTTGAAACTGTAGAAATCTGATTATTGACTTCAGAGTGAAAATATGATTAAAATACTCTCTTTGGAAACCGATCATCTGCAGATACAAAACATTTAAAATTGGTAAGGTCTTAATATTTTCCTGTTATGGAAAAAATAGTACCAGCAGGACCTGTTTTTTCCATGGATCCAGGGGGTGGATTCTAAAGAGGAATACACTGGGATGTCATAATTGGAAACAAATATTCACGGTTATTGACTGATGTGCAATAATTGGCTAAAAAGATAGATGATCAATAGGTGATAGATAAATTCCTTGTAATTTTCAGACATCAGCTGGACAAAGAACTGTCTGCAGCTACCAAAAATTAGACATTTTTATCTCTGAAATGTTAATCATCAGTGAAGAGCCACAGAACACAAAGTACAAAAAGTGGGAAATTTATATTCTGAAGAAGCTCAACTTCTGGCCTTTCTAAAATTAGAGTTCATGTATTCATAGCACCTCCTTTGCTTCTCTGCTTTTGTGTATATCTATTTTGGAAATTGTATCAATTAGCTAGCACTTAACATCTGTGGACTGCAGACAAGAGTAAGACATCATTTGTACCCTGAAGGAAACTGCAGAGTGATATATTTAGCACAACAATAATTATTTGAAGAAAGAAGCAGAATATAGTAATACTGAGAGAGAGAGACAAATTTAGATGAAAGCTTTACTTGATCCATTCAAGACACAGTTTTCATAGACCATGTGCCAAGCCCTATGTAGAGAATGAGTTTAACTAGGGGCATATGGAAGATCTTCCCAGGCGATCAATTTTAAGAGAGGGCTGAAGGATGGATATGCAACTGTCAGTAAGGGAAAAGGAACAGGACAGTGTTCTGGGGATATAAACTTATTTTGATACGATGAGCATAATGGAAAGCTGGAATGTGTCCTGGTGATAGAAAATGAGCTGAGAGAAATAAGTGGTCATGCTTTAGTAGCAGGACACTGAAGAAACAAAGGCTTGTCATAAATGGGCTCAACTATTTGAATAGTTCTCTCTGTGCCATGCTCATTATTCCGTAGCACACTCTGTGATATTGGGGGTGGAAAGCTGCGAACCCCATCTCTAACCTTTCTTTGTTATCTGGGAAGTAATGGTGGAGGATCTAAAAGTGAGGGGAGGGAAGGGACTCATCTTAGTTCCGGCTTCCTCGGCATCCTGTTAACATAAGCAAACAACCGCAGCTCTAATGCCACAGGGTGTTTCTAATACCAGCGCATACACAGCATTTTCTAAAAGAACACAAGGATAGCACCCGGAGTTCTAACCACCGACTCCCCAGGGCTTCCCTCCTTTCTTCCTGTACCTGGACAGCAGTGGCAAACACGGCCACGGCCCTTGGTAGTGAGCAGAGTAGTTTGATTTCCTATATTCTGGTGATGCTTCTGGTTCTGAAGCAACGGTCCTCCTTATTTTTGTAGATCTTAGTTTTTCATTTCTTCTCTAATGTTAATTATCTATGCATCAGTTAAAAGACCCATGCCTTGGAATTCTTGGCTTGTTTTCTATTTTTAAAACTGAGGGGGCTGGGGATATAGCTCAGTGGAATAAGCGCTTGCCTAGCAAGCGCAGGGTCCTGAGTTTGATGCTCAGTACCACAAAAAATAAAAATAAAAAATAAAAATAAAATAAAATATGTAATAATCTGGAAGACTAATATCATTTAGAATGACTGTGGGTGATTCAGGTAACAGAAAAAATACAGCTTACTTTTAACAACAGAGACGTTACTGATACCATATTTGAGAGCAGTTTCAGTCACACTGAATAGAATACAGGCAGCAATGAGCTGCGTGCAGCATGAGCAGGTTAATCCAGCCATGTGCATATCACTATTCTAGAAAAATAGTAGCATAGAAAGAACAGAGAAAGTTGGGATTGTAGCACAGTGACAGTATGCTTTCTAGCATGTATGAGGACCTGAGTTCAATCCCAAGAACCAAAAGACAGAAGCATAATCAGTGAGATTTATCTCAATGTCACAAAGAACATATGGGGTTATTATTTTGAGATGCTAATGGCTTAATTAAAATTCTGACAAAATTTTGATTCCTTAGAGTATTAGTAGACACCTCAGTCAGGGCTGAACAGAGAAACAGATTTCATGTAAGATATATAAATATGTAAGGAGTTACAAGATAGGATGAAAAAGGGCACTTGCAAAGTCAGGTGTGGAACAGGGGCTGTCTGCTCACCAGAGACCTGAAGGATGTGGTCAAATATCAAAGTCCTGGAGCTCACTGAAGTCCGTATCAGGAGGCTCAAGGGTCTTGTCTGGAAGGAAAAGGTAGACTGGAGGGCCTCCAAAGGAAAAGTAGTGCTCCCTGTTCTCCTTTTACTCCGTTCAGGGAACAAGCCTGTTGGGTGGGTCCACTCACACCCTGTCTTCTGTCTGCAGTCCAGCCCTCAGCCACACAACAATGCTGATCCAATCAAGTGTCTGTCTCTTACTCAAGCAGACACAATAGTTAACTACCATACTAGATAACTGGGTATTTTAGTGGTTAATATTTTGAATAGATGTTAACTGTTTGTGTGGTTGCTATTAAATAATTTTCTTTTTTTTTTTTATTTTATTTTATTTTTTTTATTTTAGAAACATAAAAGTACAAAAACATATTGACAAACAGACACCCATTATCATAGAAAATAGTACAATCACAACTAATCTATAGACAAGGTGATATGGTCTCAACAGTAGTTGTTGCTTTATCCATTGATATCTTCGAATTGTAGATGTATGGACCCATATACAGA
>PVLD010011475.1:0-28424 GCA_004027595.1 Dinomys branickii
GACGACACCTCAGAGCATGCGCGTGCAGACACTACTGTAGTTCTGCCTGTACAGGGGCGCACAAACACACACGACTCAGGATTAACCCAGAATGCTTTCGGGTTTCCTAAGCAAACTGCTGGCTGATAAGCAAAGCTCAGGGAACACCCAAGTCAAATACCCCCACAGTCAAATCCATACCACCGAGCCAAAACCCGATAGGAAACACCCTGTGGTCCTCACCAACAGGCGCCTGGCCCCCCACAGCCCTCCCCTACAGCCCAGGCAAGGGAGCTCCAATTTCACAAGGGAGCGGGAGGAGGGATAGGGTTTCGGCCTCCTGTACACACCCCGGCCCAGCTGTTGCCACTGCCAGGCAACAGCCACAGGCAAATGTCAAGGAGCAAATCTGAGAAGGCAGAAGGGAGGCCCTGCCAGCTTAGGCTCAGGGGTGGACCGGGCCTCTCCAGTAAGGAGACCAAGGGACCAGAAGGATTGTTTTTTGCCTCCGGAGTTTTGTCTTCCAGTAGCACAAAGATGTTAAATTGTGAACTGTATGATGGGTTCCTGGGATGATGGCAAGGAGCCCCCAGCAGGGGCTGTGGACACTAGGGCAGGTCCCAGGGCAGAAGTGCCCAGACTAGGGGGACGGAGAAGGTAGCTCGCAGGCTGCGAAGGGTCTGGAGAGGCGGAGCGGGGCTGGGAGTAAGTCAGGCGGGCGGGCGAGAGGAAGGAGCTGGGGTTCCGCAGCCCAGGGAGCGGAGGGAGGGGCCTCGGGCACATCTGCAGCCAACCTCGCACAAGCAACGCTTTCCCGCCTCTCTGCGCGAGTCTTTCCTCGGCCAATCAGCGTCAGAGGCCGGGTAGGGCTGGGGCAAGGGCGCAACGCGTTCGGGGATTGGCGAAGCGGCGCCCGCGGGGCTCGCCGGGAGTGGTCGTGGCCCCGGGAGTTACAGCCCGCGCTGGAGCCCGAGCCCGGCGCGTCACTTTGGGGGTAACCCGAGCTCTCGAAGCTCTTGAAGCTGCGAGGGTGGCTTAGCTTCAGTGTTTTGGCCGAGAACGCCCTTAAAGCTTAAAATAAAACCCGCCTGCGGAGTGTGAGAAAGGACAGAGGAATCAACCCCCTCCCCTCCCCAACCAGCACCCAGCTCTGGTCTGGAAGATAGGATGCTCGGAGCTTGGACTGGAGGATCCGGACTGGGAGCCCGGCTTTCCACCCGAGCGGACTCCCGATCCCCCGACCCACTCACACCCCAGCCAGCCCTCAGTGCCCTCTCACACTTACAAAGGAAATGCAGGCGGCCAGGAGAAGGATCCGCACCAGGAGGTCTTCAAACTGCTCTATTACCAACTCCCACAGGGACTTCCCTGGGGGCAGAGGCAAGGGGAGGGGTCTCTGGGGTTAAGATCCTAAGGATGGAGATCTGGGGCCCTGCTTGTGGGCTGGGGTCCAGGGACTGGAGTGCCCTGAATCCCTAGGGTGATGGGCAGGCAGCTCGGTAGGAGAGAAGGGCTGGGGAGCTGCCAGAAGTCCAGAAGCAGACTCCTCAGAGCTGTGGGCAGTGGTTCAAGGGTAGGACGCCTCAAGGAGAGAGGGCCTGGAGACTTCTGCCCTGTGGGTTCTAATCTTTGGAGAGGGACATTTGTCCTTTGGTAAGGGATATGAGCTCTAAGGAGAGGATAGAGTCGGACAGGGGAGAGAGGATCATTTATGGGGGCTCAGGCTTCCAGGAACTTACCTTCCTCAGCGGGGAGCTCTACCCAGAGAAAAAGAAGAAAAGGACATTTTCATTCAGGGTTCAGCCTCATGCCTGCAACCCCCAGGACTTTGTGGCTAAGGTAAGAGAATCAGACTACCAAAAAAGCATCCGGTTCATCAAGATCAACCCCTAAACCTCCCAGCCTCTGCATCTCAGAGACCCTGAGAGCTCAGTACCTTCTCCCTCCAGCAACCCTGGACCAGGGCTCTAAGATGCCCAGGAGGGAGAGAGCGAGGGTGTGTGTGTGGTATGTACCCGTGTGTGCGCGTGCGCAGGAAAGGGTTACCAGCCTCTCCCCTGAGGGACACTTACCATTGTGGCCGTATTTCTCAAGATGCCGCTTAACTTGGTCCGGGGTGAGACCTGTGGTCTCACTCACCCCAAAATAAGCCAAACATTCCTCTGTGGTCTTCGCGTGTGCAGCCTCCATTACGCTCCCTTCTCGGGGGCCAGGGGTGGTGTGTCTTTTCCTGGGGGGCTCTCACTTGGGGGGTCTTCCTCAGCGTGTCCACCTGCCTGTTGGTCTGAGTTCCTTCCCTTTTCTCACCTGCCCCCCCAGATTTCTCTTCCCTCCACAAAGCTCTGACCCCGTCCCACTTGCAGCAGCCAGCCACCCCCACAGCCCCCAGCTGGTCCTTATGAGGGAGTGGGGGGCCAGGCTCCCCCCTCCCCCAGATCGGGGATTGGCTGGCTGAGACTCCGGCAGGAGGGGTCAGAAGAGAGAGATATTTCTGCTGACAGAGGGGAACGGTGGGGCCGCAGCCTGAGATGTCACTCATGAGGGAAGCAAAGGTGGCAGGGGGTGTGGGGCAGGGAGAGAATTCACTTTCTGTCATCTGCTACTGACCCCTCCCCTTGTTGCCCAGACTTCCCCATGGCACTGAATTTTCCCATCCCAAACTCGGGCCCGGCTCTTCCCCTAAGCCCTCTCCTGCCCCGGGCCTCACCTTTCACCTCCCTCACCTGCCCTCTTCGCAGGGGACCCTTCCACCCTCAACCTGCTTCCATCAGCGCCGTGGCCTCCCTCGTGTACTGTGCTGGAAGAGCAGCAGGGACACTCCCGCCCTTTGGGGGCCAAAGCCAGGGAGAACATCTTCTGAGGACCAGAGGAAGTGGCTGCAGAGGGACAAGGGGACAGGGCAGAGGATGGTAACCCTACCCGAGGGAGGGGCTGCTGCAGCCATCAACAAGGGATTTAGTGTCCAGGCCCTGGTGAGCAAAGCCAGGACTTCCTGGCTCTCCCCTAAACTGCTCCCCTCCCTGTCGCTGTAGCCCAGCCTCTGGGAACACAGCCTTCAGCCACCCCCCCATTCCTGACAGGGAATCCCCCCCACAAGAAAATGGGACACCCAGGCGGCCAGGTAACCCAAGAGGCTACAGAATGTGCTGATGGCAGAGGGCAAGGAGTAACTCTTTCAGATGGGGTCAGGGGGTCACCCCAAGTCATGGTGTGAGGGTCACCTCATTTTACACCACACTCACTATTTAACATAAGGGGTTTGTGTGCTGGACCCCAGAGGTGCATGGTCATCTTTCTCTGGCCCCAGTGCAGCCACATTCAAGAGAATGAGGGCCAGGCCTAGGGGCGTGCTCAGAACTGGGGCTGCCTCGCTGAAGGAGTCGAGGGGGAAGGTGAGGCCGCCTGAGGAACCTCGATAAAGCAGAGGCCCCAGACCAGAGGGATAGGGATGGGGCAGATTTGGGGGACAGGTCTGGGGGAAATGAGGACACGACAGGGCTGGGGGAGGGCGAGCCCAGAGACAGACCCGCTGGGGTCAGAGGAAAGTGTGAAGAGCAGTGGGGAAAAGGGACAGCAGGGCGCTGGCTAGTGGCAGCCAGATGGGCAGGGACCCCGGGGCTGGGTGCAAAGCCACAAGTTGCTGCTGAGCGGCTGGCCTTGGTGTCAGCTTCCTCAGAGAAGCAGCTGCACTGAGCCACCCTTCCCCACCCTGCTCTGGGACGGGGGCATCTTCTGGTTTCTACCAGTGCAGCTGCTGGAGGAATGGAGAGGGTACCACGGGGTGCAGGCAGGCAGGAAAGCAGCGCAGAGGAGAGGCTCGGAGTGTAGTGGAGAGAGGTCAGTGAGGGCAAGGAGCCTTATGACCCTGAGCTCAGGTCCCTCCTCAGTTTCCTGCAGTGAACAGGGGTGTAGGGAACACTGGGTGGGTTATTTTATTTCTGCAGTACTACCTCCTGTGCACAGGGCCTTGTGCATTCTAGGTAAGGCTTCTATCATCACGAAGCTACATCCTCAATCTTTAAAAAAAAAAAATTTTTTTCCCTCACTTTGTAGTACAGGCTGACCTTGAATTTACTGTGTAGTCCAGCCTGGTCTCAAACTAGCAGCAGCCTTCCTTCCTCAGCCTCCTGAGTGCTGGAATTACAGGTGTGTGCCACTATGCCCTGCTTAAAAATTTTTTGAAAAAATGTATTTTTGGTTTTGATTGTGTGTATGGTGCCAGAGATTGAACCCAGGGCCTTTGCTTCGAGCTGTGCCCCAATTCCTTTTTTATTTTTTATTTTGAGATAGTCTTGTCAAGTCACTAAATTGCTCAGGTTGGGCTAGAACTTGCAATCCTGCTTCAGGCTCCCAGAGTGCTAGGCTTACAAGACTCCACCACCATGCTTGGCTGGCGGGCTTTCTTGCTTTTTCTTTTCTTTCTTTGAGACAGGGTTTCACTATGCAGTTCAGGCAGGCCTTGAGCTCACTTTGTAGCCCAGACTGGCCTCGAACTCACAATGATCCTCCTGGCTCAGCCTCCCAAGTGCTGGGATTACAGGTGTGCGCTGCCACACCTGGCCACTTCTTTTTTTCTTTTCTTTTTTTTTCCCCCTCTTCTTTTTCTTTCTTTCTTTCTTTCTTTCTTTCTTTCTTTCATTCATTCATTTAATTAATTTATTTGGCAACATTGGAGATTGAACCCAGGAAGTACTGAGCTCCATCCTCAGCCCATTTTATTTTGAGACGTAAGTTTTGCTAAACTGCCCAAGCTGGGCTTAGACTTGCAATCAGATCGTGCTACCTCCGCCTCCCAAGTAGACAGGACAAGAGTGCGCTACTGTGCTGGCCTGAAAGCGTCCCTGAGGCTGGTCCTACCCTGGGGCTCGGCCTCCAGGCAGCGAGCCCTAAGTGAAAAGGCCGAGGAAAGAGAAGTGCACCTTTTGGGGAAGGGGATGGAGCCTGAGGGTTTGGCCTTGCAGACTCGCTTCTGCCTTCACTTGGGCGAGGGGCAGCCTTCTGGGTGAGCCGAGGACAAGGCGCTCCTTCCCTCCCCGTCCATAGTTCCAGCAAACCCCTCCCCTGGAGCAGAGTCCCGCCGTGACCTGGGGGTGGGGGGGCCCAGACAATGGGCTGTGTCGTCAGCGGGCCCCTCCATCTGGCCCAGCACCCACCTCCTCGGCCCAGGCTCAGGCTCAGCACCTCGGGGCTGGCTGGCTTCTCCCTGGCGGCACCTGGAGGAGTGACAGGGCCCTGTCTTACAGCGGCGGGAATGCCCAAACATGGAGGGGGAGACGAAGATGGGCAGCTTCTGGGAGTTGAGCATGAGAAGAGAGAAGGAGGCAGGCTTTACAGGGCGCTCCTGCCAGCGGGGCCCTTTGAGGTTATTCATTTCTACTGCCTCCAGCTTCCCACTGGGGCAGACTGAAGCCAGGGAGCAGAGAAGGCTCCCATCACAGAAGCGTGGGGACAGGCGGGTTCCGAGGTGCTCCCTAGGACCCCTCCCCGCTAGGGTCTCAGCCAGGGTTGAGGTATTTTTTTCTCCTGCCTGTGGGCTGAAGCTGAGGGACTGGAGAGTCCTAACTGTGAAGCATATGCAGGCAGGGCCTGGCCCATTGCTGACCAGTTCCAAACCTCTCTGTAAACAAACACTTGGAAGGAACTTGTCTCCAGCCTCCTCCAGCACAGAAGTCAGTCTGGGGAGTGGGTAGGTGTCCTCGTCCCCGCCCCCTTCCATCTCTGGAAGCCGTCCCTGAAGGCCAGCAGGGTTTGGGGAAAGGGGGAGCCTTAGTGCCAGCTGCCACTAGATTAGGAGAGGATCAGGCCCTGCCTACCCTGGGCGCCACAGCCCTTTCTGACCACCTCGCTTTGAGAACACAGCACCCAGGTCTCTAAAGCACCATCCTCCTTTGTAGGAGCTGATTCCATCCAGCCTCCTGAGGCAAAGTTTTTGGGGAGCCCCAGGGATGAGACGCTACAGGGAAAGCCAATAGGCTTCCCCTGGCCAGCCCCCGGCCTGGGTGGCCTGTGTGCCCAGCTGTCTCCTGTCCATCTCCCCACAGGACGCAAGGGCCAGAATAGCAAGGTCATGAGCGTGGGCAGGGCCTCCCGGAGCAGGGGCAGAGGCTGGGGGTCAGGAGGATGGCAGTTCACTCTGCCTAGGGGCAGTGAGCGCAGGGCTGGGCACATAGGGGGCACTCAGACCCTGGCCATCCTTGTTCTGCTATCACAGAGCTGGGAAACACAGGCCTGCCCTCTGTTGGAGGAGGGCACAGCCTAGGTGTGGGCAGGTGATGTCAGCAGAGACCCTTTAGTGGATGGGGGGCTGGACCCCTGCAGCTCATCAGCTGGCTTTCAAGTGAGTCAGTGGACTGGATGTTTACATGAAACTCAAAGGGAAACAGTATCCAGGCCAAACCAGTCATTTCTGCAGCTCTAAGATGAATCTTGCTGTTTTACTTTTTTTGGTTTTGTTTTGTTTTGTTGAGAGACAGGGTCTCACTATGCAGTTCAGGCTGGCCCTGAGCTTGCTTTTTGTAGCCCAAGCTGGTCTCAAATTTGCATCAATCCTCCTGCCTCAGCCTCCCGAGTGCTGGGATTACAAAAACTTGCCATTTATAAATGAGGATACTAAGACCCAGACTGGCTATGCCTTGTCCCCAGGTCACACGGCACACAAGTAACAGGTAAAGCCAGGCCTGGAAATCAGGGTTCTTCGTCATCCAGTCTCCGGCTTGGCTCTGAGAAAGGGGAACAGTCTGTTCTTGGGCCCCTCTACAGCCAGCCTGTCACCTTAAACCCCAACACAAGTCGCCGCGTCCCCGTGCCCACCATCGCTGCACCCTTCTCCCCAGGTAGGGAGCCTAACTGGAGCAGTCAGCACAGGAAGAACACCTGGCAGTTACCAACCCTGCCATTCACTGCCCAGTTCAACTAACAGAAATAGCTGGAAACCCCAGGAAGCACTTTTTTTTGGACTTGGACTTGAACTCAGAACCTTGCACTTGCCAGGCAGGCGCTTATTCCGCTGAGCTGTAGCCCCTGCCCAGGGAGCCTTGCTGAGCTCCACTTTTCAATCATGGAAACAGGCCGCAGGACAGAGGCAGAGGCGTGCTGGCCTCTCAGCTCGACCAGTATGGACAGGGCCACCCAGTCCCCACAGTAAGCACATAGTCCTTGCCACCGAGCTGAGATAAACCCCTTTATTTATTTATGCTCCATTTTGTTTAAAACAACAACGACAACAACCTTAATATAACTGACAGCCCTTCCCCCTCAGCCTCGCTTGGGCGGGGGGTGGTTCGGGAGAAATGGCCCCGAGGTGGGGCTGGCTGCATGAGCCCCGCAGGGAGGTAATGGGGCCCAAACCCCCGGCCTAGGAAGGGGCACCTGTAGTGTAGGAATCAGGGGGTTAGCAGGGCCCTGGAACCGCTGCTTGTACCAACAACTGTATACGCCCTTGGCTGTCAAGGGCCGGGAAGCACGGGCGCGGGGGGGCTCCCACCTCTCTTCTGAGTCCCTCCGCAGCCCCATCTCAGGAGCCCTGGGCCGGGAGCGAGGACGGGGCGAGAGGGTGGGGTGGGGCATCTCACACGAAGGAGTACTGGTTATTAATGGCTCTGGGGTGGCCCCCTTCTTCTCCGCTGCCCCCTAGTGGTAACTGCTGGAGCTGTACCGTCGGGGTCACCCCCGCGTCCCCAGCAGAGCCAGCACCACCCTGGGCCTCCGTGCCTGGCGCTACGGCCTCTTCCAATTCAGCCACGGGGACCAGCTCAGCCACGGAGGCCAGCTCTTCCTGGACCCCTCCACTGCCCGCTTTCTCTTTCTCTTGCCTCTCTTTGGCTGCTGCGGCTGCGGCGGCCGCCACTTCGGGCGCCCCCGGCGTCTCTTCTGCCCCAGGACGTGGGGGATCTGTCCATGAAGGGGGCTCAGGGGGCGGGGGCGGGTCATGGGAGATGTTCGACTCTGCATAGGAACGGGGAGAGGACAGCCCGATGGTGCAGGGCGGCGCGCTCTGGCAGCGGCCTCCCCTCTGCTCTTGCCCCGGGGGCCGTGTGCTATCTCCCCGACAGCCCGCTTCCTGAGCAACCCCCCTCCATGGAAGATGGATCATGGGCGGCGGTGAGAGGAGGACCACACTTACACACAGTCACTCGCTCCGAAGGGCATGAGGGTGGAGGAGGCATCGGGGTAGCATCGGTCTCCCTCGCACACCCCTGCATGGCTCCCGGCCTGCTCCCGGCCTGGGGGGAGGGGCAACGTGGGGGCAGATGGGCGTCGGGCAGGGGAGAAGGGAGAGACCAGACAGGGACGTCAGACACGGGGGGGGGGGGGGGGGCAGACCAAGCGTCCCCGGAAGGGCAGGCCCGAGGCCAGGTGGTGACAAAGGGCAGAGACAAGCCGGGGAGGATGGAGCCGGGGACACACGGACGATGGCACGGACGGACGGACGGAGGATCTGATGGAATGGGGATGCGTCAGCCCCGCTCTCCACTGCCTCCCGGCCCAGCGCGGAGCCTCTGCCTGCCTACGTCCTAGCGGCCTCCTCGTCCCGTGCAGCCCCCTGGTGCGGATGCCCTGCAGCACCTCTCCTCACAGCCCCCCGCCCTGCCTTCCTGGCACACACACCTCACTCCTCGGGTGCACGGGCACCTCCCCTGCAGACCTGCTCTGCTCACCCTGCTGCCGTTGGGAGGGCACATAGCTGACAAGGACAACGTCACTGGAGCCTCCAGACTCCAGAGGGATGGGGTGCACCCGGAAGTGCTCGAGCATATCAAAAATGGACTGGAACCACAGGTGCTGGACCCGGCACTGGCCCTCCTCGTTCAGCGACAAGCGCAGGTGCTGAGGGCGGGAGGAGTGTGTGAAGCGGGGCCTGGGCCCTGCCGGTGACAGCCCTCTTCCCCGGGCAGCGCCCGCCCTCTGTACACCCCAGGCTGGCTCACCTTGGCCTTGCCCTGGAAATTGAAAGTGAGAACGTACTCGCCCCGCCTCGTCTCACTCTGGCGAACCAGAAACACGCCATGGGAGCTGGCGCCTCCCTCCAGCACTAACTGGGCTGCCTTGAGTCGTGACAGCATCCCGTGGAACCAAGGGTATCCTGAGAGGGGCTGGTCCCCCTCCCCGCCCTCCGACTCCTGGAACAGGAATGACCCTTCAGGAAGGAGAGGGGGGGAAGCCAGGGTGTCAGGAGGCCTCCCATGTCCTGGGAGAAAAAAACCTTCCCTTCCCTGTGCCAGGCGCCTCCCTGGCTCCTGGTCTACTCCCTCGCCCTGGGGTTGGAACCTCAGGAGATGCACGGCTGGCCCGGAGGCACAGTGCATGCCGCTGGTACCTGGAGCTGCTTCCGGAGTGTCCAGAGGAGGATAGGGGGTTGAGAGAGGATGTACTGTCCCTGCCGGGGGGCCCTCCTCAATGGGAATGCGGGGGGGCAGCTCTGGGGGAAGCAGTTCCATTGAGTCAAAATGGGAGGCAGCAACGGAAGCCGAGCTGGGGGAGATGGATGCGGGCGGCCGGTCTGACAGGCCCCCATAAGCCCCTGGAAAGAAACAGAGAGCCAAGTTGAAAACCCAAGCTCCTTACGCAAGGCCTTAGGCGCCTACCCATTTTGCCACCAGCAGTCTCTGGCCATCTAGGAAGACAGTGATCTGACAGTTTTACCAGCGGTCCCAGCTGACACTTCTTACACTGGTTATTCACATTCTAGAATCCAAACGTGCCTATGTCTTCTAGGAATCAACGACTAAAACACTGTTACAGAGGTGGGCAAGGAGTAGAATCCTTCAAATATTCTCGCATTAAAAAGGTGCACGTCAGGAGTAGTATCATAGTTGTATAAACCCAGCTACTCAAGAGGCTGAGGCAGGAGGATCCCAAGTTTGAGCCCAGCCTGGGAAATTTAGCAAGAAAACTCTTGTCTCAGAAAACACAAAGGGCTAGGGATGTAAATCAGCCAAAGCTTTGGGTTCCATCCTCAGTACCCTATCCTAAAAAAGGTGAGAAACAGGCAGGCACGCAGAGACAAGACAGAAATACTGACTTCTGTTGGGCATATAGGAAAAAGCTCCCAACTTTCTTTTGTTTGTTTTTTGGTACGGGGAATCAAACTCAAGACCTTCAGCTTGCCAGGCAGACACTTGTGCTGCTGAGCTATATCCCCAGCCCTGTCTTTGTTTTTTGTACTGGGAATCAAACTTAGGAACTCGCACTTGGCAGGCAGGCACTGTGCCACTGGGCTATATCCTCAACCAGTTCGCTTGTACTTTGAGACAGGATCTCAGTATATAGTTCAGGCTGACAAATTCTCTAAGTAGCCTCTACTACTTACTGATCCTTCTTAGGATCTTCCTGCCTCAGCCTTCAGACTGCTGGGAGTACACATGTACCATGCCTGATTCTAAGAGGCCACAATAACCAAATACCCTCTGATTAATGCCCCCTAAGCTAAATCAGCTTGACCTTTACCCTAACTTGTATCTATCTATCTTTTACTCTAGCTCATTTATCTTGTCCCATTTTCCCAGGGATCCTGGGTCCTCCCCACCTCCGCCTCTGTGCTGACCTCATGCCTCCATTGAGCCACGTTCTTTCCTCTTACCTCCTCAGCAGCGCGCTACTCCACCTGCCCATTCTCTTCCTCCTCAGCTCTCAAGGCGCTTTCTGCTGTGCTGCTCTGAGGACGCTAAGCACACACTCTCCATCTAGGGGACCTGCTTCTTGCTGGGGGTCATGTCTTGCCAACCCTGCTGGACTGCGCCCATCGAGGCATCTCAGTTCCCCCATTCTGCCCCAGGCCCAGCACAGGGCCAGCGCTATACACATTGGGGGCTGCCTGGTCATCTGCCAGGCAGCTGGCCTGGGCCTACATGAAGGTCATCCACAGGGTTCAAAAGACGTGCACAGCAGAGGGCAGCCACTCAAGAAGCAGGATGGCACAGCCCACATTTCTCAGTACTCAGGTGACCTCAGAAAAACCTCTTCCTCTCCCTGGTCTGGGCTGCCTCAAATCTGATGACTTGTAAGTTCCATTCTAGCTCTCAGAATCTAGGATTCCCTTTTCCACCCACTGTGTGCAGCCTGTGTGCTAGGCTGAGCGCTAGGCACTGGGAAGACGGAACTCAGATCAGGAGCAAAGGGCAGAGCGGAAGCTGGGTCTAGGAAGGTGCAGGCATTCACGTGCATTGTGTGTCTGCTCAGCTGAAAAAGTACAAATTTGGCGAAGAGAATTTGATGCCCAACATGTGCAGAGATGCACAGTAAGAACAAAAGAAAGAAGCCAGGTGTGATGACACACACCTATCATCCTAGCACTCAGGAGGCTGAGGCAGGAGAATCGTTGAGAGTTGGAGACCAGCCTGGGCTACAAAGTGAGCTCAAGGCCAGCCTGAACTGCATAGCAAGACCCTGTCTCAAAAAGCCCCCCCCCCCAAAAAAAGTGATAATCCTAAAATATTAAAAAAGAAGTAAGTAAATGAAAAGCAATCAGTGGTCCAAGAGTGCCTGGCATGTTGGGACACAAAAGACAAGCAGCAGGAATGGCAACAGGCCGGATAGCAGGAGCCTCCCCCAGCAGGCTCTGGGGTGTCCAGGTCTCCGAGGCGCCACCTTACCCTGCGACAGGCGGTCATTGCTCTCGCTAGGCCCCAGCAGCAGGTCCTGGCTGGGCAGACTCTCCGAGTGGTTCAGGCAGGGTGGCTCCAGGCTGTCTGCATTCTCCTTCGTGAGGAAGGAGGTCCCAGGGGCCAGAGGCAGGGTCATGGGGCGAGGGCTGGTAGCAGGGCAGGGTCTGCAGAGACAACGAAAACGGTGCTCGGGAGAAAGGTACAGGAGAAGAGGTGCGAGGCTGCTCCATACCCCGCCCCAGGCCCCTCAGGAACAGAAGGCAGGCTCCTCACCCTGGGCTCAGGCATTCCTGGATGTCAGACACCCAGGCCTTCACATGGACGGCGTCAGCTGTCTCCAGGATATACTCCGAGGGGCCTTCCACCTATGGGACCAGGAGACACACTCTCGGGGCACCACATCTTGCCAGTGATACCTCCTTCAGTGAACTGAGTGCGCTCTCCCCAGCATAGGCCCTTTCACAGGGGTTTGGGCTCACCGCTCCTACCTTAACCACAAAGGTGTTCTCCCGGTCCGGCATCTCCAGGGCTGTGGTCGTCCGAACATCTGTGATAGTAGAGCAGGGAATGCTGAGCCGGGGCCGGGACGCCTAGGTGGGAGCAGGAACAAGCTCTGGTTTGTGGGTGTTCAGGAACATCTCTCCTTCCCCTCACTGACCGGTCCTTCCACGTCCCAGGGGAGCTGGATGGAAGGCAGTAATGCTGCTCCCAGTCCTGCCCACAGCTAATTCAAGTGCCCAGCGCTAGATCTAAACACAAAAAGACAGCCAGGCCACCTGTGTGGGTGGGCGAGCCCCACGACGGGCCTGCAGGACAGTGACTCCTCCGGCCAACCCGTCCCCAGTTCCCAGCCACTGACAGTCCTCTTCGCCTCACCTTGGGCGGCACGAAGAACTCCAGGCGGCTCCCTCCTCCTCCTTCTCCTTCGCTTCGCAGCAGTAAGCGACACTTCTGCCACTGGGGCTGCCCCGCTGCCCCCGAGACCAGCCCAGCTGCCCCTCCTCCCCGGCCTATTCCGGCTGGGTCAGGGGCAGCCTCTTCGGCCCCCATAAAACTCAGCAGCTCCTCCCTCTGCACCATCCCTGATCCATCCTTCAAGGCCCCCCCACCCCGACTTAGTCTCAGCCTCTCGAATCTGTGAGTCCATCTCTCCGCAGGAGACACGCCGTCACCAACCAGTCCCCGGCCAATAGTCCCAGCCCCGCCGGAGGAGTTGGAGTTGCTGTTTCCACCGAGGACTGGAGGGCTGGAAGAGGTCTCCAGGGGCCCAACTGGGGACGGAGGGTCCACAGCCCCCCGCCACTGCAAGATGCCACGGACTGAACCTCGGACAGAGCGACCCACTGAGCGGAGGGAGAAGCGTTTCTTGAGTTTCGGCTTCGAGGTCGTCGAAGAAGAGACTGAGGAAGGGAGGGGGCCGGCCAGGTCCTCAGATGATCGAGAAGGGCCCAGCACAGCCAGGGGCCCACCCGCCCTGCAGCTCTCAAGGGACAGGTCATGGGAAGGCGGGATCTCCGCACCCGGACTCAGGGGAGCCAGGATGGATGGTGAGATGGAGCCAGAGGCCCGGGCCACCTCAGCTTCAAAGTGCTGCAGGAAGAGCTCAGCAAACCGGCGAGAGAAGGCAGCCTCAGCCCCAGGCCCTGCGTACTGGGGGTGGGAGGCCAGGTAGAGGCGAAAACGACGGGCAAAATCCAGGGCAGCAGCCCTGGCGTGGGACTCACAGAACTCCCGCCAACTCGGGGGAGGGGGTGGTGGCAGGGGAGGTGGGGAGGGGGAGGCCCCATCCTCTGGGGAAGGGGTACCATTCATGATGGGCCCCAAGAGGCGGAGAGGGAGAGCCTGTGGGGAGGGGCAGCGAAGAGGGAAGCAGCCAGAAGACACGGGCTGAGCGGCGGCAGCTGCAGGAGGAAGAGAGGCACACACAGTCACTGCAGAGGTGGGGCTGGGAGCGCGCGTCCCACCCAAGCCAGGGATTCCCTACTCTGTTTATGGGCTCAGCGAGCAACAGGAAAGAGCCATACTGCCTCCTTTGCTGCCCCCAGGCCCGCAACCCCTGTACCTCAGCTGTGCACCTGCGCTATTGTGTGTTTCTCCTGCTGCCTTAAGACCACTCACCAGGAGCGAGATGTTGGGGGGGGGCTTCCTCACAGAGAACTCTTTCCAGACCCCATTATCGCTTCTCTAAGGCAGACCGACCCCCCCACTGTCCATCACACACTTCCCTGGGGTCATCTTACCTTTCCTAGTGAGTGGATTTAATAACCTTTCTAACAGATGAGCAAACGGAAGGTTGAACCAGTTCCGGGACTCCCAGGCTACTGTTTTTCCCACAGTAGAGTCCGTGTCCCCAAGGACTGGCTAGACCAGGACCGGCTGTACCTCCTTACTGCCCCAACTCTTAAGGCACTAGCAGCAGGCTAGGATTAGACAGTCTAGACTCTGCCTGCGGCACCCGGGGTCCAGCTCCACTCCGCGGAGTTTACTCGTTTAGGACAACAGACAGAGGATGGAGGGAAGCAGCAACTCTCTCGGAAACTGATTCCAGAGCCCGGCACCCAAGCACTGTGTAAAGGACACTTGGAGTAGCTATAGCCCACTTCTCGGGCACCCCTTCAGTTTGCGGCCCAGAGCAGCAGCACAAGAGGCCAAGAGGTTGGGTCAGGGCAAGTGTTTGCCGCCCGGGACAAATAATAACAGGGAGCTGAGGGTTTTCCTCCTCCTTTTTCTGTCTATGTGGAGCGTGCTCGAAAGGCTGGTTTAGCGTGGTGGTTAAGGACGCACGTTCTGGAGTCAGACTCGGGCTTGAAACCCCAGCTCAGCTACCTGTCAGCTGTGATCCCAAAAGATCACACATCATCTCCTGAGCCTCAGCCTGGTCGTCTGTAGAACAGAACTAACGATCCCTACCAGCTCCCGGTGCTGGGAGAATGAAACGGGATGGAGCGTGTCAGTGCTTGACACAAAGCAAGCACGGGAGAAATGACTGCCATCTTTATGGGGGACAACAGTATTAGAGTTCCAATCTAAACGAGTAACTAGAGGAAGGTCCCTAGGGTTTCACAACTAGAGAGAGTGGGGCGTGGAATTTACAACCCGTGGCTTTCTGTTGAGCGCTGCTCCCTCTGCGATCCGGGAGGGCCAAGGCCCAGGACTGGGGTGAGGGCAGCTCAGGAAAGCCTCCTCCAAACCACCAACAATCCTAGGCTGCTACTCAAACCGCAGCCAAGTTGTAAGTCCGCGACCCCTCCCTTCCCTTCTTGGCCGCGGCCCCACACACTCAGATGGCCCCAACCCTAGGGACAACTCCAAACCCACAACATGCAGCCAGGAGATGCGGGAGTCACGGAGCAGAAGGGAACTGAGCCAAGGGGTGCAGACACAGCAGGGACGGATCCCCAGCCAGAGGCCAACTCGGCTCACGCGGACCCACCCAGCCCTCTGCACCACCGGCAAACCCAGCCCCGGCCAGCCCCGCTGACCCCGCAGCTCCTGAGCTGGTGACTCAGTTTCTCTTCTGCCCAGCAGGAGTCAGATACATTTTCCAGGTGCACCTGCCTCTTAGTTCGGTTCTGACATTTCCCGAAGGGCGGGTGGTGGAGGCTGCAGGCTCCTCTCCTGGCTCAGACCCTCCGGGCCTCGTGGTCAATCCACTCTCACCTGACTCTACCTGCAGGACACCCCCGCCCCGCAAGCGCCCACTCCCCCGGGCCGCAGCCTCTTGGGGACTAGCCCTGTACGCTGCACTCTGCAGGGCCAAGTGCCCCTCCTGCCCTGGGGCCCCACGCCCACCCCCACCCTGGGCTCCTCGCAGGCGCCAGGCCGGGTCGCGGAGAGGGAAGAGGCACTGGAAGAGGGGGGTTCCGGTTCCGGTCCCACCTGCATCTCGGTCCCCGCGGTTAGCTCCGGCGGCGGCGGCGGCGGCGGCTCCCGCTCCCTGCGCCCCTCCCCCTCCGCGACTAGCTCCCAGCCCGGTTCTGCGCAGGCGCGGGGGCTTCTTTTCCCTTCGCGGAGGGAAGCGACCATAGAGGAGAGCGACGAGAAGGAAGGGCACTTTCGTACTCATTTCCGCCATACTCCTATTCGGCGCAGAGCCTGCGGAGTCTAGGAGGAGGCTGCATTTCCTGGTGCGTCAGTAACTGCTCCTGGTGCACCTGGAGGGGGCCACAGAAGCAGCGGTGGGAAGGAGTTGGGTCCCACCAGAGCGTCTTCTCGGAAGGAACTCGGGACAAAGGAGAGAGGCCAACCATAGAGAATCCACTTTGCAGGCTAGAGTCCCTAGTCCCTGTTGAAGGAGAGAGTAGCCGCCGTGTACCGGAAACCAGCGAGATGACAAGGTTCAGCCAAGGACCCGCTGCAGCCTAGAGCGCCTGACCCCGCGACTGAGGGGGACATGCACCCCGCCCCCAAGGAGTCGGGCGAGGAAAGAAGGGGGGTGACCTTGAGGAGGACCCTTGAGGTGAAGCCTGCCTTTATGACCTTGGCTTCGCCGAGGAAAGGGGCCGTCGGTGGAGGGAATACGAGCTCTGTGACGGGAAACCGGGGGGGGGGGCAAAAATGTCGGTTTTACACGTGCTTGTGGCACTTGAAAGGTGCGTAGTATCAAGGCCAATTATAGGAACCAAGAACCATTAGTACAGAGAGTACTTGAAATCATGCGCTCAAAGATCCTCTGGCAAATCCGATCTCACTGCCCCAGCTCTGGCTAGCCTAAACATAAGGAAATCCATGACTCAGGTGATTGCCAAGTCCACAGTGAATAAGGATCAGCTGAATACAGGCCCCAAAAGATACCAGGAACGTATGGTTCATGATCTCGGTTTCTGGTTTACCCACGTATTTAGCTTCACTCAAGCAGGCTTTCCTCTATGTGCAAACTTTAAATCCTAGTAACTTAAAAACGAGGTGGGAGAATTTACGTTTTCTGACACTGTCAGTAACATCTTTAGAACTGACAGGGTGATTGGATCGAGTGCCCACCTGGAACATGAAGACAAGTGACCCAACAGATGGTGACGGATAAATGCCCTGGGTCACTTCGGAATGTATGTTTAAGGCTGAGGCCAAGGCTGCCAGAAGGAGTTCTGGGCTAGCCCATCTTAGGCCCTCAGCGCTAAGCAAACTTAAGGTCAGTTCACAAACGGCCTTTTTTATTGTCTGCGTCACCAGCTTTTCCCGTCCCTTTTCCCACTTCCGAGGATATGGGTGAGACTCCATTCCTATCTACCCTCCTACACCCTTACACAACCTTTCTCAATCGTTGGTCTTTCCATCTAGAAGAAAACAGTTGAGGAATGCAGAAAGGCAATGGTCTGATAAGTTTGCAAGTGCTGTGATAGGTGTCCAGTTGCCGGGCGTGCTGGCACACGCCTGTAATCCCAGCATTTGGGAGGCTGATGCAGGAGGATCACTGTGAGTTCGAGACCAGTTTGGGCTACATAGCGAGTTGAAGGCCATCCTGAACTGCACGGTGAGACCTTGTCTCAAAAGTGTCCAATAAAACTTTTTTCGGCATGGAGTTTGGGGCATGCTGTGGGTGTAACTCAGTGGCTGAGCACTGGTTTAGTAGTGGCCTAATAAAATTTTCTGAGATGACCGAAATATTCTGTATCGCATTATCCAGTATTGTAGCTTATAGACATTCAGCTCTTAAGCTCTTGAAGTGTGACTGGTGAAGCTGGGCCTGCTGGTACACACCTGTAATCCCAGTGCTCTGGGAGACTGAGGTAGAAGGCTGGTAAGTTTGAGTCCATCTTGGATAACATAGCAATTTGCTGAGACCCCATCTCAAAAGAAGAAATATAAAAAGTGCTACAAGCCAGGTGTGGTGGCGCATGCCTGTAATCCCAGTACTCAGAAGCTGAGGCAGGAGGATCGTTGTGAGTTAAGGCCAGCCTGAACTGCATAGTGAGACCCTGTCTCAAAAAGATTTAAAAAAATTGTGTGGGGGCTACAGTTGTAGCTCAGTATGATGGTCCTGGGTTCATTCCTCAGTACTGCAAAAAAGTGGCTGGTGTGACTAAGGAATCAGCATGTGTGTGTGTGTTGGGAAGCAGGGGCTGGACTATATTTCCACCCCTTGTTTTTTTTTATAAGGTCTCCCTGCCAGGCATGGTGGTTCATGCCTATAATCCCAGCACCTGCGAGGCTAAGGCAGGAGGATTGCTCTGAGTTGGAGGTCACCCTGGGCTACAAAGTAAATTCAAGGGCAGCTTGACCTGCATAGTGAAACTCTGTCACAAAAAGACAAAAAGAAAGAAAGGTTTCCATACGTCCCCACATTGCCCAGGCTGGACTCCGACTTAAAATCCTACCTTAGCCTCACAATGCTATTACAACCATACATCACCAGTCTCTGTGGAATTTTAATGAGTTAAAATTAGAAGATTAATACAGTGGCTACTGTATTAGTGAAGAAGGTATTGTTGTACCACTAGGTGGAATCATCCAGCAAAAATGGACTTATAGTCTGAGCTGTACAAAGCAGTTTGGTAATTAGATGTGAGTATTAGTTGAATTCATGGATTTTTTTCACTTAAGAGTATGGACTCGCTGGGCATGGTGGCACATGCCTGTAATCCCAGCACTTGGGAGGCTGAGGCAGGAGGATCATTGCAAGTTGGAGACCAGCCTGGACTACAGAGTGAGCTCAAGGCCAGCCTGAACTGCATAGCAAGACTGTCTCAAAAAGGCAAAAAAAAAAAAAAAAAAATGAACTCAAGGTGCATCCATTTTCCTAGCAAATTCATGGAGATGAGTGAGACTCTCCCGGTAATAGATACATTAAAAGAGAAGAAGGCCTCGTCTGGGAATCAACATTTGACAGGCAAAGAAAGAGAAATATCGATGAAATGATATTTTGGGTAAAATTTCCCAGAAACACACCTAAGATAAGGATTTGTGTTCAAAAAAGCTATTAAGAAAATGCTTAGCGTGGGCTACATAGTGATTTCAAGGCCAACCTAAATTACACAGTGATACCCTGTCTCAAAAAAACAAAAACAAAAACAAAAAACCAAAAAACTACCTGGGCTGACAGTGTAGCTCAGTGGCAGAGTACCTGGTTGGCATGCACGTAGCCCTGGCTTCGCTCTTGTGCCTGGAGTGGGGGTTTTATCAAGAGAAATTAGTAAGGGAGTGGGAGAAAGAGAGGAAGCCAACCAAGCATGTGGCGTGAAGGAGAGAGTAGGTCCCTCCAACTCCACAAGGGACCCCTGGAAACAAGTTACGCCTCAGGTTTATCCAGGAACAAGGGAGCTGAGCCTTCTGTGCACTAACTCTCAGCCCCTGGGCAAGCGAGGGCCACCCCTGGGAGATGCTAACTCCCAGCCTTTCAAAGTAAAGCTGTCAGTAGCAGGAGGGTGTTCCTCAAGGTACGTAAATACACAAATAAAAATTTTAAGTTCTAACTGTTGGAAAGTAAGCCAGAAATGAAAGGGAATGTGGGAGTATAAATTGTGTGTGTGTGTGTGTTCAGGAAAATAGGCAAATACTCATTACCAAAGTGTTATGGGTTGTGTCTAGGTGCCCCCTGAAGCCTCATGCAGTCATGGGGGCTGGATTTTGCAGAGGTAGCTGAATCTACTACGGTTTGTGATTGATTCATTGTCCAATACTAGGATTAAGGATGTGAGTACTGTGCCAGCCCTAGGGCAGGTAGCCTACATACAATACAAAGGAAAGAGGCTTGTCCCCACCTCTTTTGCTGTTCTGGGTGTCTTTCACCACCATGAACTGTTTGCCCCTTTGCCATGCTTCCTGCCTTGGAGCCAGCCTATTATGACCTCAAACCTGTACAAACCTTGAGCTGAATAAACCTTTCCTGCTTTAACTTTGGTTGTTGGCTGGGCATGGTGGTGCACTCCTGTAATCCCAGCAGTCTGGAGGCTGAGGCAGGAGGATCGGTGGGAGTTTGAGACCTGCCTGGGCTACAAAGTGAGCTCAAGGCCAGCCTGAACTGCATAGTGAGACCCTGTCTCAAAAAGACAAAAAAAAAAAAAAACCTTTGGTTGTTGGATATTTTGTCCCAGCAACAAGAAAAAGTAACTAAGACAAAAAGGATCCATGGTCTTCTTGCCTCAGTCTCCCAAGTACTGGGATTATAGATGTGTACGACTGTGACCAGGTCATTGCTGTTCTTCATCTGCACTGAGTCCTCCTGGTGCTATCCTGGAGTTTTCAGTTTTTGATGACCCAGAGCCTGGGTAGCCAACCCAGACTTAAAAGAAAAAAAATTTATTTTTATCCATTCCTCAGTTAATGGGCATTTTGGGTTGTTTCCAACATCTAGCTATGACAAATTGTGCTGCTATAAACGTGGGTGCACATATATCACTGTGGTACAATGTTTTTAATTCTTCTGGGAAGACACCCAGCAGGGGAATAGCTGGGTCAAATGGGATTTCCAGTGCTAGCTTATTTATTTATTTTGGTACTGGGAATTGAACTTAGGACCTTGTGCATACCGGGCAGGTGTTGTGCCACTGAAAGGCCCCCCATGCTAATTGTTGTGAGGACTCTCTACACTGATTTCCGCAGTGGATGCACCCGCCAACATTCCCGCCAACAGTGGAGAAGGGCTCCTTTTTTCTCCCTGTAATCCCTCCAGCATGTGTTATTGGTTGATTTTTTGGTAATAGCTGTTCTTTCTGGGGTGAGATGGAATCCATATTGTTTTAACTTGTACCTCTCAAATGACAAATGATGTTGCACGTTTGTTCATACATATATATATATATATATATATATATATTTTTTTTTTTTGGCGGTACTGGGGATCGAACTCAGGACCTTGCGCTTGCTAGGCAGGCGCTTATTCCACTGAGCTATATCCCCAGCCCAAAACGAAAGAAGGAAACATCCGTTCCTTTTTTTTTTTTTTTCAGGACCGGGGATCGAACTCAGGGCCTTAGTGCTTAGCGGCAAGCACTTACCCCACTGAGCTGTACCTCCAGCCCTTGTTCATATATTTATTTGCTGTTTGTATTTATTCATCTGAGAAGTGTGTGTTCATCTCAAATGCCCATTTTTGGATTGGGTCTAAATTTGGGAGGTCTGCTTTTTTTTTTTTTTTGAGTTCTTTATATGTTCTTTTTCTTTTCTTTGTATGTTCTTGATAGTAACCCTTTGTCTATGAACAGCTGGCAAACTTTTTTTCCCCACATTGTGGGTTGTCTCTTCACTTTCTTGGTGGTTTTTCTTACTGTGCAAAAGCTTCGTTTCTTTTTTTTTTTAGCCCGATCATCTTTTTATTGCAATATTTTCTTTTGCTTCTTATCTAGCCAGGCACTCCACAACACTGTGGTTGACGTCACGAGGGTGCTGGCTGTCCACATTGCAGCCCACAGACTGGGTAGTCCCTAGGATTTCTTTAATGATTCCAGAAAGTTGTCTGGCTAAAGACTGATGCTTCATCTGTCAGACAATGTTGATAATCTCATCAAAAGTGATATTTCCACTGTGTTTAATGTTTTTCTGTTTCTTTCTATCTCTTGGTGGCTCCTTGAGGGCTTTGATGATCACCAAAGAGGCAGAAGGCACCACCTCAATATGAAACTGTCTGTTCTGAATGGTCACTTTCACTGTAATCCTCAGACCCTTCCAGTCACCAGTTCCTTGGTGATGTCATCACCCACATTTTTTGGAAACAGACCCTAAGGACCAATGGAAGAGACCAGGGCAGATGTGGCATCAATTTCGCCACCAGTGCACATCAGGTACATGACTTTGACACCTCATTGGGGTCAAACTTGGGCAGCAGGGGCGGAAGTGGCTGGTGTGGGATGAACCCAGATTTGGGATGACCGAAGTTGCATCTTAGCCTCCTCTCAGCCAAAAGCTGAAAGTAAAACCTTTGTAATAAGATGACATCCCAGTTACTGATCCTTTGTGATACTTCCTGTGTGAGCAGGGTGTTATTCATAAAGTCTTTTTCTACACCAAAGTTTTCAAGAGTTTTACCTAGTCTATCTTCCAGCAGATGTAATGTTTTTGTTTTAATATTTAGATCTTTGATCCACTTCAAATTTAGTTTAGTGCCTGGTGAAAGATAGGGGTCCAGTTTTAATCTTTGGCGTGTACAGAGCTGGTTTTTCCAGCACCATTTATTAAAGAGTCTATCTTTCTTCCAGTGAATATGTTTGGTACCTTTGTCAAAGATAAGGTGGCTGAGTATGTCTGGAGTTGTTTCTGCATCTTCTAATTTGTTCCATTGATCTTTGTTTTGTTTGGCCAGTACCATGCTGTTTTTATCACAGTAGCTTTATAGTATAATTTCAAGTCAGGGATTGGGATACTCCCTGCCTTCCCTTTGTTGCCCGGGATTACCTTTGCTATTCTAGGTCTCTTCTGGTTCCACAGGAATTTTAGGATTGTTTTCTCTAATTCTGTGTTAATGCAATAGATATACTGTCGAATTTTGTCCGGGATTGCATTAAATGTGTATAATAGTTTTGGAAGTGTGGCCATTTTCACTATGTTGGTTCTTACTACCCAAGAACAAGGGACATCTTTCCATTTTCTGCTATCTGCTTCAATCTCCTTTTCAGAGTACTGTAGTTTTCAATGTAGAGGTCTTCTATTTTCTTTGTCAGATTGATTCCTAGGTATTGCATTTTTGGATGCTGTTGTGAAAGGTGTTGTTTCCCTAATTTCTCTCTCAGTGGATTTGTTACTCATGTATAGGGAACCTATTTGTGTATTTATTTTTTGGCATCAGGACTGGAACTCAGGACTTTGCACTTGCCAGGTAGGCAATGTGCTGCTGAGCTATATTCCCTGGCCCTAGGCTATTGATTTTTGAGGGTTGACTTTGTATCTAACTATGCTACTGAATTTGTTTATTAAATCTAGCAGTTTTTGTGGAGTTTGGGGGATCTTCTATGCAGAGTATCATGTCATCTGCAAATAATGATAGTTTAACCTCTTCCTTTCCTACCTTTATTCCTTTATTACTTTTTCTTATCTAATTGCTATGGCTAAAGTTTCCAGGACTATGTTGAATAACAGAGGGGACAGTGGACATCCTTGTCTTGTTCCTGATTTTAGAGTGAAAGATTTCACTTTTTTTCCATTTTGTATGTTGTTAGCTGTTGGTTTGTCCTATATGGCTTTTATCAGATTGAGATAAAGACCATCTATTCCAATTTTCTGTAGGATTTTTATCATGAGTGGGTGCTGGACTTTCTCAAAAGCTTTTTGTGCATCTATTGAGATGATAATAAGATTTTTGTCCTTGTCTCTGTTAATATGGTGTATTACATTTATTGATTTGCATATGTTGAACTACCCCTGCATCCCTGGGATGAATCCAACTTGGTCATGGTGTATAATCTTCTTGATGATTTGCTGCATTCTGTTTGCCAGTATCTTACTGAGAATTTTTGCAGCTATGTTCATTAGGGAGATGGGCCTGTATTCTCTTTCTTGGTTGGGTCCTTCTCCAGTTTTGGTATCAGGGTAATGGTTGCTTCCAGTAATGAATTTGGTTTTCTTGGGTTTTTGTTTTTATCTTTTGGACAGTGTTGCTATGCAGTTCAGGTTGATCTTGAACTCACTTTTTAGCCCAGGCTGGTCTTGAACTTGCAATGATCTTCCTGCGTTAGCTTCCCAAGTGCTGGGATTACAGGTGTGTACCACCTTGCCTAGCAGAATTTGGGAGTATTGCTTCCCTTTCAGTTTCATTAAAGAGTATGAGAAGTAGTGATACTAGATATTCTCTTATTTCTTTAGAATTCAGCAGTGAATCCATCAGGGCCTGGGCTTTTCTTTGTTGGTAGGTTTTTTATTACATCTTTTATTTCATTGATACTGGTTTATTTAGAATTTTTATATCTTCTTGATTCAGCCATAGTAATTCATATGTATCTAGGAATCTGTCCATTTCTTCTTCATTTTCCATCTTATTAGGATACAAGTTTTCAAAGTAGGCATAGATGATCTTATGGATTTCTGCAGGATCTGTTTTGATTTCACCCTTTCATTCCTAAATGTATGGATCTGAGCCTGTCTTTTTGAGACAGGATCTTACTATGCAGTTCAGGGTGGCTTTGAGCTCACTTTGTAGCCCAGGCTGGCCTTGAACTCACAGTGATCTTCCTGCCTCAGTGTTATGGTTGATACATTGTGTCAACTTGGGGAATCTAGAGGTTTACCTGAGTGACTCAGGAGGAAGCTGGGGTGCTTACTTTGTAAACATCCTGAGCCTGTGGAAGAGGAGGGCATGGAGATTGTGTGAGAAGTTCATGACCCCTGGGTGGGGGTAGGATGTTTACAATGTAGGGGAGAAAAGGAGGCTGCTTGCAGCCATTCCTCCCTTTTGCTGGTTGTTTTGCTGTGCTCCGCTGCCATGAATTGCAGCCCTCTGCCATGTGCCACTCTGTCTCCAAAGCAGCCCAATATGGACTGAAACCTCCACAAACTGTAAGGTAAATAAACCTTTACTTTCTTCGTTTTGGGTGTTGGGTATTTTGTCTCAGCAACGAAAGAAAAGTAACCAAGACACTCAGCCTCCCAAGTGCTGAGATTACAGGTGTGCACCACCACCCTGGGTTTCTTTCCTTTTTCCTTTTTTGATAAGGCTGGGTAAGTGTTTGTCAATTTTATTTTATCTTTAAAAACCAGCTGGGGGTATAGCTCAGTGGAATAAGTGCCTGCCTGGCAAGTGCAAGGTCCTGAGTTTGATCCCCAGTACTGCAAAATAAAATAAAATCTCATTCACTCAAAGAACCAACTCTTTAATTCACTGATTCTTTGGCTTGTTTTCTTAGTTTCCAGTGCATCTCCTCTGATCTTCGTAAGTTCCTTCCTCACATGAACTCTTGGCTTAGCCTGCTCCTCTTTTTCTAGAAGCCTGAGGTTCAGCATGAAGTTATTTGCACTGTCTCTGTTTGCCTGATATGGGTATTAACTGCTATAAATTTCTCTCTTAGGACTGCTTTCATCGTGTCCCATAGGTTTTGGTGTGTTGTACTTGCATTATCATTTAATTGTAGAAACTGTCCAATGTGTTCTTTAATTTCATCTATGATCCATTGTTTGTTCAGGAGGGGGCTATTTAGTTTCCATATGTTTATGAAGTGCTTATGGTTTTATTTCCATTGATTTCCAGTTTCATTGCACCAGGTCTGATAATATGCATGGGAAAATTTCAGGTTATCTGCATTTACTTAAGCATGTTGTATGAGCTAGTATGTCATCTATTTTGGACAATGTCCTGTGTGCAGCTGAGAAGAACATGTATTCTGATGTTGTGGAGTGAAACACTCTGTAGACGTCTTCTAAGTCCATTCATTCAAAAATTTGGGTCAGTTCTAATATTTCATTGTTGACTTTTTGTCTAGTTTATCTGTCTTTGTGACAGTGGGGTATTGAGATTTCCCCAATACAATTGTATTAATGCTTATTTGATTTTTTAAGTCTGTTAATATTTGTTTTATATAATTAGTTGCACTGGTATTTGTTGTATATACATTTATGATTGCTATCTCTTCCTTCTGGATTGTTTCCTTTACAAGGATGTAGTGACCTTCTTTGTCTCTCTTTATCTCTCTCTTTGTCTCTCAGTCTTGGCTTGAAATTCACTTTGTCTGCAAATAGAATAGCTACTCCTGCTTTTTTCTGGATGGAATATTGTTTTCCATCCTTTGACTTTCAGTCTATGGATTTCTTTTTGAATTAAATTTGTTTCTCGTATGCAGCATATTGTTCGATCTTGCTTGTTGATCCATTCTGCCAGTCTGTGTCTTTTGATTGGTGAATTGAGACCATTAACATTGATGCTTATAACTGATGTATTGACCTGTCCTTGTCATGTTATTTTCCTGTTGTTGCTCTCCCCTCATTTAATTGTTTGCCTTGCCTGGTAGATTCCTTCTGTTAGGGTTCGTGGAGTTGTAATCCTTATTATCAATCTTTTTAGACTGTCCTTCAGGGCTTGAGATATAGCTCAGCAGTACAAGATCCTGCCTGGCAAGCACAAGGTCCTTAGTTTGATTCCTGGTACCAAAAAAAAAAAAAAAAAAAAAAGGAATGTCCTTCAAAATATTTTGAAGTGCTGGTTTAGTGGTCATAAATTTCCTCAGATATTCTTTGTCTTGGAAGTATTTTATTTCTCCATCAGTTTTGAAAGATAGTTTTGTGGGGCACATCAAGCTGGGTTGGAGGTTGTTTTCCTTTAGAGCTTGAAATACTTCACTCCAAGCTCTGCTGGACTTGAGTGTTGTGCTGAGAAGTCAGCTGTGATGCTGATGGGCTTTCCTTCATAGGTGATTTGTTTCTTTTCCCTAAGAGCTTTTAAAATTCTATTCTTGTGTTGAAATTCTGGAATCTTGACTATGATACGCCTGGTAGTTGATTTTTTTGTCATGGCTAATTGGAATTCTATATGCATCATTTACTGTATGTCAAATTGTTTTTCTGTACCAGGGAAGTTTTTTTACCATGAGTCTGTGAACTGTATTTATTTTTTAATATCATCTCTGCTATCTCCTCCTTTTTTATTGACTCCATTCAATCCTAAGTTTTTCTTCTTTGGCTCCTCTAGTAGCTGCTATATTGATTTCTCATGGTCCCTTGCTATTTTAAAGAAATCTTTCTTTTCATGACTACTAACCACAAGCCTGTCTTCTGTATCTGAGACCCTGTCCTTGCATTGGCTTATCCTACTGCAGACAATTTCAATGGAGTTTTTATTCTCCTGGATATCTGCTTGAATCTGCCTTATGGATTCCATTTCTTTCCTATACTGAGCATTCATGGATTCCATAATTTTCTTAAGTTCCTCTATTTTTATCTGTATCTGCTCTAGTCACTAAGCATGGTTTTCATCATGGAGACCATCTCTGCAGTTATCCAAGAAATTATTTCTGATTTGATTTTTTTCTAGAGCCTCACTCAATTGCTCTGTTGCTACCACTTGGGAGAAGTTAGATGGGAGCTTTCAGAATGTCTAACCTCATTGCCCCCTGGGTTGGCCTTTGGTGAAGTGCATGTCTACAGTTGCATCTTAAGTGTCTTCTCCTTTTTTTTTTTCTTTTCCTTTTAGTTCTTTCTTTCTTTCTGTCTTTCTTTCTAATTCCTGGGGCAATCATTGTGAATTGCCTATGGTGGGTTGATTTATTGCTAGCATTTAGCACCCTTAGGAACTGACTACTTCTCAGAGGTGTCTTCCAGGTATAGCTGGTTTTTGGATTTTGAGTCTGTTGCAGGATGCTACCTCTTCAGTTTGTTGGGGATGAGAAGTTGCTGCCTGCTTTGCCCAGCCCCTGGTTCTTTGGCACAGACCCACAGTATTTTTGTGACCCTTAGTCAATCTCAGTCTTGGAGTACCAGGAAAAGTAGCTGTTTAGAATAACTATGTTACTTTTGGCTAAAGTGGTACCATCAGCAATAGCAACAGCATCAGCACAGCCTAGAAAATGACAAACTGAGGTAACCATTAATTTGCCACCTTTAACCATATGAACTGGATTTGTGGTTATGTAACAAAATCTAAAACCACAAAATTATATGCAGTATATCAGTCCTTAAAATGTCAATTTTTCCCTCAGTAGTTAAAATTTAAAAGAGGTTATGGAGAAAACAGAGAAGTACAAGAGGAAGAGATTAGAAGACTGGAGAACAAAGAGGGTTCCTGCTATCTTAGGGAAACTGGTGCAGAAGACTGGAGAGAGAGAAGGAAGAGATAAAACGAACAGAACAAGAACCACAAAGAGGCTTGAAACCACATCCACATTCATAAAACACGATCAAATGATAACAGAGAAAAGGAGACTTCCGGGAAGATGGTGACCGGGTAGGCAGCAGAGAGAGAACCTCCCAGAGGATTACCACCCAGACAATGGAATATAGCAATATGAAGACAGAAAGGAGAGAGGTGTGTACCCTGAACCCAAGAAGGATCTGAAATGGGAACTGAAGCCCTAGGAAAGACCAAGCAAAACCTCTCCTGGAGGAAAGGATTGGAGGGCTGCCATGACACAATCGGAAGGAGAAGAGATGGAGAAAGACGAAGCCACTGCTTCAAACACACTCTTGGCCCAAGCCCTCGTTCCAGCAATCGCAGCTTCAGCTTCGGAGACCCACGCTCACAGAAGCCTCCCGACTCGGCCAGGGGAGAGCGGAGTTCCAAGAGCCATGAACCCATGGCGACCGGGTAGGCAGCAGAGAGAGAACCTCCCAGAGGAATGCCACTCAGACATAGGAATATAGCAACATGTGAAGGACAGAAAGGAAAGAGGTGGATATCCCGAACTCGAGAAGGATCTGAAATGGGAACTGAAACCCTCGGAAAGACTAATCAAACCTCCTCTGGAGGAGGGGATCGGAGATCTGCCATGGCGCAGTCGGAGAGAGACGATACAGAGAGGGAGGAGGTCGCCGCTCCAAGCACACCCTTGGCCCACACCCTCGTTTCAGCATTCGCAGCTTCAGCTTAGGAGACCCATTGCCCAGCTGCAAGGGGTGGGGAACAGTAATGCTGGAGATCAGGAGGAGGTGGGAGGAGAAGAAAGGGCCTCTGGCATCAAGGCAACAGGACAGAGCCAAAAGGGTCACAGGGCGCCCCGATGGGGGCGCGTGCCCTGTGGCTGCTCCACTCAGGGCCCTGCGGCTGCTCCGCTGCTGCTCTGCAGTGGGCCCAGTGGCTGCTCCACTGAGGGCCCTGCTCAGGGCACCTCATGGACTGGACCCGCCCCCACCCATAGCACGACGACAGGTTGGAGCTGGGTGGTCCGCTGTGAGCATATGTGCTTTCCCACCTCCAACCATGGCAGTTTGTATACACCCATGTATGTTATAGTATAGTCTGAGGCAGCTGTATCTCTTCCCAAGGCGAGAGCCCAA
>PVLD010011475.1:28524-65173 GCA_004027595.1 Dinomys branickii
GTAACAAAGGTGAAGGTAACATTATGTAGGACAGCATCCAGAGCTAATTCCCTTCTATGTTCTCTATAATTCTGTATTTCCTCAATCGTTTTTGTATTAACAGAAGTGAAGATAACTTTATATTATACAGCATCCAGTGCAAATTCCTTACTATCTTCTCTATAATTTGGTATTTCCTTTAATGTTTTTGTGTTAACTATATGTTCTGAAGGTAACTATGTAATACAACATCCAGTGCTAATTCCCTACTATATTCTGTATAAATTTGTATTTTCTGAATTGTTTATGGCTTTTCTGGTTTATATGTCTCCATTCTTTTGTCTTTAAAATAAAATTTAAAAAAAAGATAACAGAGAAAAAACAAAAAGAAAACCACTACAACAACAAAATGAGAGAGAGAGAGAGAGAGAGAGAGAGAGAGAGAGAAATCCACTTCCAGGTTTGTTTCTGTTGCCACTGATAGACAATGTGTGGAGACAGAATCTATATCCATGTGGATTTATCCCAGCAAGCCAGCAATAGCTTTTTGGCAGGGTAGTGGAAAAATCTCAGTGAGCTCGCACCTTCTTTCCAAGACCAGACTCACTTGGCCTGAAGCTGTCAGGGCACCTTACATGGGCCTGAGCCCAGCTGGGGGCCACTAGATGGAGCCAGCAACCACTCTGAGTTCTCAGCTGGCCCCTCTCCAAGATGGCTTCCAGCAATCACTCTCTCCCATGGAACCACTGAACCGTCAGCACTCACCACCAGCTAGTGCCGTCCTTCGTGTCCCCTGCTCCCCTCCACTGCTGTGTCTCTGTGGAGGACTCTGGGGTCTCCAGCAGTCACTATGTGTCCAAAGGTTTGCATCTCTCTTCTTGCACAGTGAGTCCCTTCTCAGGGAGAAGGCACCATTGGCTACCTCCTTCTTCATTGAAATTTCTCGTCACCTTTCCTGTGGGTTTAATTCATGCTTCAGATCCTCCCTGGTTCCAGGCGAGGAGCACTGCTATATTCCATCATGTGGACAGCAAGTCCCAGAGGGGCTCTTTCTCTTGCTCACCGCTCTGCCATCTTGGTGCTGCTCTGCTCCCCAGCCCAGATCTCTGCATGCTGCACTTTCCCATGCAGCACTTCTGCATGAAGCACTTTCTAGACTTCTGAAACAGGACATGCCCTCCCTATGCTGACTTCTGCTAAGGCTGTGTCTGCCTTCCACCATGGCCCAACCCTTGCCACCACGGCTGCCAACCTAGTCTCCCACTGGCACCTTGATAGCCCTTCTCAGGCCTCTAATTCCACAGCCACCCTGCTCTTTGGTCCACCAGACATCAGATTCTGAATGAGCACCTTTTCCTTCAATGTGAAAATTGTCAGATGTATAAAGACTACAGTTGTACCAGAATCTCCAGAGTGCTAACACTCAGATGAGTGAATTTGGAAGGGACACACAGGTGCAGGTCAGTAGTGAGCAATGGCCAAGCTTGCCAAGGGCCCTCGGTTCCATCCTCAGCACGAAAATGTTCCCAAGGTGAACATGGTGGCACATGCCTGCAGACCCAGCACTGAGGACACCGGGGCTAGAGGACTGCCCTATGCTTGAGGCCAGCCTGTGCTACCTAGTTCAAAGGCAGCTTAAACGACACAGTGAGAACCCGTATTTAAAAAAATTAAAAGTTTCCAGATCTTGGGCTACTGTGATTTTCCTCATGGTAACCCACCCTGCTTCCTCCAGGGTGTACTTTTGTATGGATCTGTTGGGTTCTTGCTGTACCCTGGGAAGGAAGGGCAGCAGGAATGAGGAAAAAATGGACAAGAGACAAAAAGCTGGGATCAGGTGGAGGTCCTCTCTCTCCTGAGCGGAGAAGGGGACCTGCCCAAGAATAGTACAGTGTTTATGTATACCCTCCAGAGGTTGATTAATTTCAGCCTCGCTGCCCAGCAGTCAGTTAACAAGCTACAGCAGCTTGTTTACATGTTTTGAGTAGCTTCTGTGTTCTCGGGCTGGCTTTGTCCTGCACTTGTAGTTATTTTCCAGCTCCAGCCGCTCCCAACATCTCTCTCCTCTCTGCTTTGTAAATGATGGGCGATTAGTTGGACAGACTATGCTTGGAGAATACATCCTAACAGCAGTCAGTTGCCCATCTAGTTGGCAAAATGTCCAAAGTTGGTGATTTGAACTCTCTACAGCTAACATCTTACTATGATAATGCTTATTTCTACATCTTGTGGTTATGTGTTTCTGCTGGATGTTTAAGACCAAGTTACGCTGAGACCCATATTAATCACCTTTCTCCTATCTATCAAAGTCACTTAAGTCTCCTCAGGGTTGCTTAGGAACCACGCACAGCACCTGTAAGATCCACTGTCAGTGTGAGCCATCTGGATGAGTCACGGCCATTGCTTGACCAAGCTGCTTTCTGTGAAAGCTTGAGAGACCTTATCTCTCCAAGTGACTCTCCTTGAGCACCCTGTACACCCTCGAATCACTTTCCTCTGTGGTCCCATAATTTCCTTGATCAGAAAATCAGGGGCTCAACTGGGTGACAGGATGTCATAGCAGACACTCTCTTCTGTCCTGGGTTTACTCTGACCTCGGAGGGCGAGGGCCAAAATATTGACTCTCCTCTTAGCCCATTTATCTTTCTAGTTTTTTGGTCTCCAAATCTGAGTTGTTAAACATCCAGAAGAGAAGCTTAATGACATAACACTGTAATAGAGGCAGTAAGCTTAACCTTAATGCTGATCTGAAATAACAGAGGCAGTAAAGCTTAACATTACTATCTATCTGAATATCAGACCCTTTAGAACATAAAATGGGACTGTTATTTTATCATGAATATCCTATCGTTTAAATCTCTATAGAATTTAAGAGGTAATAGTTCTATATTTGTACATTGAAATTAGAAACCAAATCCATACATAATACTGCCGCATGACAATCATAACATTTTGTAGCATACCTAAATTTTCATTTTCACATAATATAAACCTTTTAACAAATCATTTCTAATACATAAGCTTTTACCTAACGTGTTATCCTTTAATGAGACACATATAAGATTTTAGAGGCAAAGGTCTGAATCTGAACAGAAAGTCTCATCATAAGCAATCCTTGCTTTACATATGAAGACCTGCACATCCAGAATGACGAATACATTTTAATACAGTGTGAGATTAACAATATTGAACTATCGGGGCTGGGGATATAGCTCAGTGGAATAAGCGCCTGCCTAGCAAGCGTAGGGTCCTGAGTTCGATCCCCAGTACCGCCAAAAAAAACCCACAAAACAATATTGAACTATCATACACATGTGAAAACCTTTCTTTCTTAATTTAGTGTCATGCTAAGAGCATCTTTTGTGAAAACTTTATTTTTTTATTATTCTGGAACACTTTTAACCATGACCGAATTATTGGTGATCTCTCTGGAGGTCGTTAGGGCTCCTTATTAATGAAAAAAGGTTGGGCACTCCTCTATTCACCAGCTGGAGTTCTGCCCTATAATTTTTTCTCATCCTAAAGAATTGCGGTTAAATATCTTATTTTTTTTGATCAGCTCCAAGAAAGCCAATTTTTATATTATTTAAATCAGCTGGTAACTAGTGAAAGCATGCTTTTAAGTCTATAATCCAAATTATATTATAGACAAACAAAAGAGAAATGGTTGAGCTCAAAATAAAGGGGAACAGCTGTTTACAGAATGACAAACACATAACAACTACACAGAACACACAAACACCTGGGCAGGAATGGTGGCACACACCTGTAATCCCAGCACTCAGGAGGCTGAGGCAGGAAGATTGTTTCGAGTTCAAGACCAGCCTGGGCTACGAAGTGAGTACAAGGCCAGCCTGAACTGCATACTGAGACTCTGTCTCAAAAAAGACAAAAAAAAAAAAAAACCAACCCACAAACATCTTACAAAATCATAGTGCACACAAATATATTCTAGATCAAATTGAATTATAGGGGCTGGGGATATAGCTCAGTGGAATAAGCGCTTGCCTAGCAAGTACAGGGTCCTGAGTTCAATCCCCAGTACCGCAAAAAAAAAAAATTGAATTATAGTAACTTACAATTTTTAGAAATTTTTAATTGCATACACTACTCAGATTTTGTTAATCAACTAACAGATCTCATCAAAAATTTGGATAGAATACAATCCTTAATCTATAATGTGTGTGCTGGGCATGGTGGCACACACCTGTAATCCCAGCACTCGGGAGGCTGAGGCAGGAGGATCCTTGAGAGTTCAAGGCCAGCCTCAGCTACAAAGTGAGCTCAAGGCCAGCCAGAGCTGCACAGACTCTCTCAAAAAGAGAAAAAAAAATCTATAATGTGTGTGTGTGTGTGTGTGTGTGTGTGTGTGTGTGTATATATATACACACACTATATATTTTTTGTTTTATTCTGTCTTAATACTGGTAATTTTCAGCTCAATTACCTCTATATACTCTATCATTTATTCAGATCTTTAATTTCCATTTTGGTCACTATTTCCTGGGCCTTCTGGATCAGTTTATTTGGCTGGGCCCAGGTTGGGTTCAGCCTCATCCTGGCTGTCAGCGTACAGCAGTCTGAGGTGTCACTGTTACAGGACTGCACACAGCTCCTCAAAAGGTAGAATCAGCTTTGCCAGAGCTGCGTTCATGATACAGCCTGACAGCAAGCGCTGGTGCCCAAACAGGTCGCTCAGAACACTTTGGGGTGATTGCCACTTCTGCCAAAAAGCATCTGCAAGTTCTACATTGGTAATTTTTTCAAAATCTTGAAGTTTCAGGAAACCATTCTCATCATGACATGTCCTACAAATAAGAAGTTTCTTCTATCATCAAAAAATTGATATTTTTGACCTAGGAGTACTAGGGAGAATCCTCCCAGTTAATTCTCATAAAAAATTATTTCATGGTCCCCTCATAGTTTCTACAATCCACTTTAACATCATCTCCATACATATCTAGTTCCATATATTTGTGCCTAAACACAGTAGGTGGTTTGTGATTTCTAGGATTGCAGACCATACCATCAGCAAGCATTGGGACAGTGTAGCCGCTCTCTGTGATTTCTGAACACTGTCACAAACAAATAATCTCTGTTGTAATTTCTATTTTCTGCATACTTTCAAAGAAATTATCAGGACATTTTTAGAATCCCTCTTAAAAGGACCAGTGTGATGTCTAGGAGTAGACACACAAAAACTCTTGGGATGTACTTGGCTTTTGCTTTTTTTTTTTGCAGTACTGGGGATCGAACTCAGGACCCTGCGCTTGCTAGGCAAGCGCTTATTCCACTGAGCTATATCCCCAGCCCTTTGGGATGTACTTGGAAAAGGTCATTCAATTTTAGTTTAGCTAGCTAAATTAATCACCACTGAAATTCCAAAACATAAAATGTGCATCTATCCATAAGAGGGACTCTAATTGCAGGATCAAGTTGATGTGAGAGGGAATCTTCTCTCAGTATGCTACTGGCCAGAGCCATCATGTTAGGAGAGTAAACCACTCACACATGGACACGCCTTGGCAAGTGTCATAGCTCACTGTAGCATCTTTTTTTTATCTTTGTTAGATTAAGTGCCTTACATCTTTCAGGTTAGCTACTTAACACCTGCCAGGGTGAGAAACACTGCCCTCTCCCTGTGGGTCTGCGGTGGGTACATCCAGAGGCTACCCTTTAAGCCAGTGGTGTTGGGCAATCACCGAAACACCCACACCTGTGTTTAAAAGCCCTTTAAATGTTTTTTTCTTTAGTAGGTAATTCCGTCTCAGGGTGATGTTCGAACAATTGAAACCAATAGGTGTCTGAAGATCCAAAACCCTTGGATCCCTTTTTCTTATAATGTTTATTAATTTTTACCAAGGGAAGTGACTGAGTGATACAGGAGTCTGGGGTGATTAATAAGGTTTTGAGTAATTGAATTTTTCATGTAGCCCAAATCAATGACAACAGGCAAAAACCTAGTCTCTTTGCAGCCTCTGGCTGCAGCTTTTATTTTATTACCTCAGGGCTGGGAAAGCTGCTGGCAGGGCCTCAACTGTCCAGCTCTACTCTCAGGAATGGGCTCCAGTGCCCATGCCCATGCCCACCCCACCTGCACATGGTGAGGCGATCACCCTCTCTGTAGCCATGGCCTCCTACTAGGCAGGTGGGCGGCACAGTGGAGGTGACCAGTTTGCTGGGTGGAAGGGAACGGGAATACACAGCCCTTGTCTTGGCCAATCAACCCCAGGCACTGGGTGAGTCCTCTCTGGCCACTGCATATTATGTTTTTGTCCAGATTTTGAGCACAAACAGTATTTGTGCCAAATGAATTTCTGGTGCCAGAAGCACGCGTCGTAAGTCAGGGTGCACTGCAGTCAGGAACCCTCCCTCTAGCCCCAGGCACACAGGACAGTAGTTGGTGACCAAGCAGATAGCCGAGGCTTGTCTTGACCTGTGGACATACACGTGGCTGGGAAATCCCAGCCAAGTCCACTGAAGACCTAAGCGCAGGGCCTCCCTGCACCCAGTCTGCGCCCCTACTGTTTGATGGGCCCAGGCAGGCCCCGCTGGGAGTTTCCCAGGAAGGGCTGTTGTTTTATATCAGCTTTAGACCTACACTCAAAATCCCAACAGTGCCCTCAGACACTTTGTGCAAGGACCTTCGGAAAGCTTTGTCCAAAAGACAGGTAATGGCTGTGCTGCCCCTACAGGTGCAGCAGAGCAGCCTCGGGCACAATGTGCCCTACCCTCACTACAAAAACAAACAGCCCCGGTTTTCCATCCTCCAGACTGGGTGGACAGCCTGAGCAATAGCTGCCGAGAAGGCAACCCCTTGCACATACAAGGGGCTCCTATCTGCAGAAATCCAAAGATGTAGTATTCGTCTTGAATCACTGGGAGTTTGAACTTCAGGGACAGGATAGCTATGTCGAAAGATGGAATCTTCGAGGCAACACCTCTCTGGTGGGGAAAGGTCTCTTTTGTCCCCCAGCCCTCCTTCCCTATTGAACTGAGCAAAGCTAGAGGCTCATGCTCTGTCGGCAGCACCATGGCTGTGCCCTCCTTGACCAGCTCAGCTCTGGACTTGATGTTAACATAGTGTTCCGAGTCACGTCCTTTAAGGTTCTAAAACCCCTTGTACTGAGCATCCAAAAAAAAAAAAAAAAACGAGTCAAGCATGCAAAAACCACTTCTGTGCAATACACTCCTGTGACTCTTGAGACTGACTCATTTTTGACTACTAGTAACTCAAACCTTTCTTTTTCTGGCTTCTTTGAAGCTTATATATTTTTTGGCCCTAGAGAACCCGTATCCCTCTGCTTGCCGGTACCATGCACGACAGTGCTGAATACTCGCTCTCACCAATTGAGTTCCCCCCAGCTGTGGGCTTTTGGGGACGCGTTCTCACCGCCCACCTATTCCTACCAGGGCCCTGCGTTGGGCGCCCGTTGTATGGATCCTCTGAGTTCCTGCTGTAGCCCAGGAAGGAACTGCAACAAGAATGAGGAAAAAATAGACAAGAGACAAAAGCGGGAGTCAGGCAGAGGTCCCCTCTCTCCTGAGCAGAGAAAGGGAAACTGCCCAAGAACAGGGGAGCATTTATTTACACCCTCAAGAGGTTGATTAATTTTAGCCTTGCTGCCCAGCAATCAGTTAACAAGCTACATGGGCTTGGCTACGTGCTTCGAGGAGCTCCCGGCATTCCCGGGCTGGCCTCATCCTGCAGGGTAATTACTTTCCAGCTTGAGCCGCTCCCAACATACCTTCATCTTGCTCTTTTCTCTTTTACTCAGTCTAAGCTCACTCTGCAGAGCCAGTCTCTCACCATCTCTTATTTTTTCAAAGAAGCTTTGCCACTGCTAAAAAATAAATAAAAAGCATCCATGGGAATTAGGGCTGTGCATTGCCACTGCGACCTACAGAAGACATTGATAACATATTGCTGGGTGATGGATGAGAGTAATTTTAGGGATGTGGTGGTGTTTTAAATGTGGTGGTTGAGGAGCGCATGGAAGGTAGAGAAGGAAAAGCAAGGTGGGGGGCTGTGCTGCGCAGTCTGGCTGAGAAAGGAAGGACAGAGACAGAGGTTGTAGTTCAGCAAGGGCGGGAGCTGGGGCTGCAGCTCAGTGGTAGAGCACTTGCATAGTATTCACGAGGTCCTGGGTTCCACCTCTGGCACCAACAAAAGATTCTGGACCTTTGCCTGGAGAGGACTTATGTTTGAAGTCTGAGAAAAAGAAACCAGTAGAACAGATGTCTTTTTTTTTTTTTTGTCTTTTTGAGACAGTTTTGCTATGCAGTTCAGGCTGGCCTTGAACTCACTTTGTAACCCAGGCTGGTCTTGAACTAGCAACGATCCTCCTGCCTCAGCCTTCCGAGTTCTGGGTTACAGGGATGTGCCACCATGCCCAGCCTAGCTAGATTTTGTTGTTGTTGTGTTTTTGGCTTTTTGAGACAGGGTCTTGCTATGCAGTTCAGGCTGGCCTTGAGCTCACTTTGTAGCCCAGGCTGGTCTTCAAGGCCATCTTAGGCTACATAGTAAGTTCAAGGTCAGCCTGAACTACATAGTGAGACCCTGCTTAAAAAAGAAAAAAACCAGAGCAAGAATCCTGGCTACATCAAGCTCTGTAAGATCGGGGCAGCCCAGAACATCTCCAAGATGATCGCCACTTCATAGAATCACATCTCTCGGCTGGCAACCTCGTGCTGAATCTCCAGGATGGACGTTTCACCCTTGACACTCTCATCAAGAATAAGACATGAAGCTGAAGCTGGGCGTCGTGGCTACAAAGTGAGCTCAAGGCCAGCCTGAACTGCTTAGCGAAACCCTGTCTCAAGACCAAAAAAAAGAAAGAAAAAAAATAAGAGTAAGACATGAGTGAGCCTGGTCACCCAGAATTCCATCCCAGAGAGGATGTGGCTGTTTCTCCTCTGGATCTAGAGGGGCAGCTATGGCTCTGGAACCTTGTTCCACGTGGTCCCTCTGTACCTGCTGCCTGGAGCCCATGGAAGACCGATGTTCAGGGACAACTTCCTCCTCCTGTTGGGCCAGGGGGTTGGGACCACGTGTCACTTCTCAGTGACTTCCTACAGTGTGAGAGGAATAATCACCACCCCAGGAATTTGCAATAAACTTTTGTTACTTAAAAAAAAAAAAACAAAACAGGGTTGAGCATGTAGTTGAATTGTGAAGGCCCTGGGTTCAGTGCTCAGTACCAAAAAAATGTTTTTCTCAACTGGAACCCTGTGAATGCTTTAAAGAGAGAAATTTCTAAGCAAATTCAGTCTCCTTGTGTCACAACTTTTTGATTTCTGGTCTTCACCCCTCTACCCCCTACCTCATGCACATGTTATTTTCTGCTGAAGCAGACATTTTCTTTCTTTTTTTTGGTCTTTTTGAGGCAAGGTCTTGCTATGCAGTTCAGGCTGGCCTTGAGCTCACTTTGTAGCCCAGGCTGGCCTCAAACTTGCAACAATCTTCCTCCCTCAGCTTCCCAAATGCTGGGATTACAGGTATGCGCCACCATGCCCAACTAGCCTTCCTTTCCTTTTTTTTTTTTTGGTCTTTTTGAGACAGGGTCTCACTATGCAGTTCAGCCTGGCCTTGAGCTCACTTTGTAGCCCAAGCTGGCCTCGAACTCACAACGATCCTCCTGCCTCAGCCTCCCAAATGCTGGGATTACAGGCGTGCACCACCATGCCCAGCTCTAGCCTTCTTTCTCAACTTTGCTCCTAAGCATCTTCACAGTGGCTGGCTCCCTTGGTCTTGCATCTCTTAATCTACCCCATTAATATTCCTGGGGTTTTTTGGGAACCGGGAATCAAACGCAGGACCCCACATCCGCCAAGCAGCCGCTGTGCTGCTGAGCTATATCCTGGCCCCTTCCCCCATTAATATTTCATCCAGTGGCTATGCCACAAGCCACCCTGCAGGTCCACATATGGGACTTCTGTGTGCATTCCACGTTCACTGCACAGTGGTCATAGGTGTGAATGAACACTCTGCAGAGCCTCTGTGTACTCCCCTACATCACAACGTCACCATCAGAATAATCTCTCAGACTCGTCTGAGGCGTATGATCCAAGGCCCTGCTACAAGGCAGATCCATGTGAAGCTTTAAATTTGCTTGGCTTTGGGACTTGAGGGAGGAAAAGTCATTTTTCTTTTTCTTTTCGTTTTTGAGACAGGGTCTTACTATGTAGCCCAGGCTGGCCTTGAACTCACAACAGTCCTCCTGCCTCAGCCTCCCAAGTGCTGGGATCACAAGTGTGTGCCACCATACTTGGCTAAAAAGTCACTTTCTTGATGCTCTGTGCCACTAACAGTAGCTGTTACAAATGAATCTAACTGGGTGTGGTGGCGCACACCCATAATCTCAGCACTCAGGAGGCTGAGGCAGAAGGATCACTGAGTTCCGTGCCAGCCTGGGCTACAAAGTGAGCTCAAAGCCACTCTGAGCTGCATAGTGAGACCGTGTCTCATAAAAAACAAAACAGTTATTCTGTAAGGAATTATGTTACCTAAGATTCTTCACAAATCCCTCTTTGCTTAAACCTGTCAAAGCAAAGTCTGTTATCAGTAAACTGAGGCTCCTGGCTGATCCACTCACTGTGACAAACAATGCTACAATCCATAGCTGCAGAAAAGAGTTTCCTTTGGGTGCTATGAACCGTGTTCTCAGACTTCAGTCATTCATGCACCATTTTCCCCTGAATTTGTCATACATTCATAATTCACACCACCAGTAAAAAATGCCAAACAGTGCTCTTTAAATTCTCCTCTTCCTTCTACTTTTTTTCCTTTTGGTCTTTTTGAGACACGGTCTCGCTATGCAGTTCAGGCTGGCCTTGAGCTCACTTGGTAGCCCAGGCTGGTCTCAAACTCCCAACGATCCTCCTGCCTCAGCCTCCTGAGCGCTGGGATTACAGGTGTGCTCTACCCTGTCCCAGAACTCACATCTTGATAGTGATTAAAGGGTGTCTTAGGAGTGGAGTGAATGAGCTGCAGAGGAGAAACAGTCAATTATTTTATACTGTACCAGCTCTTCCTAATCAGAGTGGATGGGCCAGAGGGCCAAGAGTCTTAGCAAATTATTTACTTTACCTGAGTAGTAAAATGAGTTAAATTATAGCAAAAGGCGTGGCAGGTAGTTCAACGGTAGAAGATTTGCCTAGCATTTGTAAGGCCCTGGGTTCCATGCCCAGCACAAAAAAGTTTAAAATGCAGTGGCTAGATGCATACTTTGGGGGGGTTTAGCTGTGTTGGTTTTGTTTTGTTTTTTTGAGACAGGGTCTCGCTATGCAGTTCAGGCTGGCCTTGAGCTCACTTTGTAGCACAGACTGGTCTCAAACTCACAACGATCCTCCTGCCTCAGCCTCCTGAGTGCTGTGAGTATAGGCGTGCACCACCACACCCCAATGTGTTAGGTTCCTTAATCACTGTGCTCCTCAGCTTTCTTTCCTGTAAAATGTGTGGCTGATAGATCCTGTGTCACAGGTTAGCACTGGGAGTACAGACTGTGAAGCAGTATTAATGGCTGCTCAGTGAAAAGGTCTAGTTCAGAATTTCCCAAACTCCCTTGAGCTTTAGAAGGGACCTGTGTGCTAGATAAAGCCCCTAGCTGCGCCTGCACCGCTGAATCCTCATCTCCAGGGGAGGACTCAGGCAATCTACAGTGTTTGGGACAAGCACTGTCAGGTAAGTCAGGCTGAGTTTCAGAGACCTAAGTCAGAGTTTCAGCAGCTGCTATCATCCCCTCAGGGTGAGGCTAGGAAGCTGTGATGAGCTGGATGGGAAAGCTAGAGGTCGTTTTCTACCCTTGTACTTACACTCCATAGACATTTACCGGGCACTCACTGCAAGCCCATCCCTGTGTCAGGTGTTCGGGGTGGAGCAAGAAATTTTTTTGGACAGGGCGCAGCAATCCTCCTGCTTCAGCCTCCCAAGTGCTGGGATTATAAGTGTGTGCCACCACGCCCGGCTCCTGATGGAGTAAAAAAGATTCGGGCTACCCTTAAAGGGTCCCCCAACCTGGTCCCTCAGTGTTAGTGCCACCTGTAAAATTGGAGGGGGGGAAATCGAGGCAATTGCTCCTTAGGCTGCAGAGGGACTATAGGGAGGGCTGTGAATCTCTTGAGGACTCTGATTCTGTGAGGTCGGGCAGTAAGGTGTCCTCCAAAGCTATGAGATGTGAGAGCAGGTGTTTCTGAGGATCTCAGAATCGGAAGGTCTGGGACCTCACTCCTAACTCCTGCCCTCTCCATCTACCTTCCAAGATCTCCCTCCCTCCACATGGGGATCGGGTAACACTGAGCTAGATCCCAGATCATTTTGTTTCCAGTCGGTTACACTAAGTAACTAAATTTCGATTCCCCTGTCTCAGCTTGTCAGAGTTCTAGGTTTACAGGCACAAGCTATCACGACTAGCTAAGATCGCCTTTTAAAATGGATACTACCAAAAAAAAAAAAAAGTGGCGCACACCTGTAATCCCAGCACTTGGGAGGCTGAGGCAGGAGAATCGCCTCAAATTCAAGGCCAGCTTTTTTGGAGACTGTCTCAAAAAAAAAAAAGTGGTTACTACTGATCTCATTTTACAGATAAGGAAAAAAAGGTGCGGAGGAAAAAAGATAAAGTGGCGGAGGATTAAGTCATAGTTGGGCTCAACCCTGAAATGCATCTAGGGCTTGGTTCTACCTCCACCTGGGGCACACTGGCCGCCTACGGCCAGGCGGAGACTCGCCCTCAGTGCCCGCCCCACTAGGAACTACAACGCCCATGAGTCTCCGGGGGCGCTGTTGCATTATGGGACAGTCCGCAATTTCCCGTTGGAGGACCCCGAAGCCCGCAAGGCCGGAGTTGTGGAAACTTTCTCCGTCCTTCCCCTCCCGCGACACACCAGCACTCTCAGCTTCCGCCCCTCATCCGTAAGACACCCGAGATGATCATAGAAATGGGCGGATAGAGGCGCCCAGACTTGCCCTCTGGGCCTTCGCTTCCGCCGGAAGTGACCTCCAGCCGCAAGTGCCCGTTCTCGGCTGCACGCGCGGGATCCCACTAACTTGTACCCTGTCCGTGTCGGACCCCTGCAATGGCGGTCGCTGCCGTGCTGCGCGCGACGCCCCGCTTTAGCGGTGAGGAGACCGGGAGCGCGATGGTCGCCCGGAGACGGGTGGGGGGGCCGCGAGTCGCTCGGACCCGCGCGTTGACTTCTAAGTCCTTGTCCCGGCAGGTTTCTGTGCGAGCCCGGCCCCGTTACTGCAAGGTCTCTTGCGGCCGCTGAAGACTCCGGTTCTGCCCTTCTGGTGCCGTGGCCTGGCGGTGGAGGCCAAGAAGGCCTACGTGCGCGACAAGCCGCATGTGAACGTGGGTACCATCGGCCATGTGGACCACGGCAAGACCACATTGACGGCGGCGATCACGAAAAGTGAGCGGGCTTGGGCCGGGGGTCTGACCGCGCGCGGCCGGCTGGAGGCAGGGGAGGCGGGGCCGGCGGGTTCCGTGGGGCCCAAGGGGCGGGGCCGGGGGGTTGGAGAGGCTAAAGGCAGATTGTCCGGAACCGGCAGAGCTTTGTTGTGCGTAAACGGGGAGGACCCGAGAGCCTCTTTCCGCGGAGGCTTCCCCCAAGAGGTCGTGCGGGCAAGCGCTTCAGCCCTTGCCCACTTTTACCTTGAGACAGTGTGTCTTGGTTACTTTTCTCTCGCTGCTGAGACAAAATACCTAACACCCAAAATGAAGGAAGGAAAGGTTTATTTAGCTTACAGTTTGTGGAGGTTTCAGTCCATCCTTGGCTGTCTCAGAGGCAGAGTGGCACATGGCAGAGGGCAAACTGTTCACGGCCGCAGAGCACAGCAAAAACCACAAGCAAAAGGGAGGAATGACTGCAAGTAGCCTCTTCTCTTCCCTTACATTGTAAACAGCCTACCCCCACCCAGGGGGCGTGAACCTCTCACACAATCTTCATGCCCTCCTCTTCCACAGGCTCAGGATGTTTACAAAGTAAGCACCCCAGCTTCCTGCTGAATCACTCAGTTAAACCTCCAGATTCCCCAAGTTGACATGATGTATTAACCATAACACAGTGTCTCTCCCTTACATTCCCCACCCTGGGCTCAACCTGGCAATCCTGCCTCAGCCTTCCAAAGTGCCGGGATTACGGGTGTGTGCTGCCACGCGCAGACCCTTAGGAGCTTTTAATGTTTTTTCTAGTCCAGAGTTACCCTTGCTGGAAAAGATGAGAGCGGTCTTGGAGGGTTGGGGAGGTGGTCATGGGAGCTTCACCCAGCTTGAGTCTTTTTATTTAGGTGGGAACGACCCCGGGGCGTGGCCTGAGCCGAGCCTGTAGCTCCTGAATTTGAGCTGAGAAGTGTGTTCTCTTTCTTCCATTAGTTCTAGCTGAGGGAGGTGGGGCAAAGTTCAAGAAATATGAGGAGATTGACAATGCCCCCGAGGAGCGAGCGCGGGGCATCACCATCAATGCGGCCCATGTGGAGTATAGCACTGCTGCCCGCCACTATGCCCATACAGACTGCCCAGGTCACGCAGATTACGTTAAGGTGAGGGTTGCTGAGGATAGGGCCTCCTGGCCTTGCTGCCTTCTGTCAAGATCAGTGCTACGGGCGTGGGGGGGGGCACGGTGGTAACGGTAGCGGTAATGTTAAGATACTCGAACTGTAAATAACATCACATTAATACCTTTAATTTTGGATGTAAAATTAAAGATTTGTATCTGGGTGTGGTGGCACATGCCTATAATCGCAGCATTTGGGAGGCTGAGGCAGGAGGATCTTTGAGAGTTCGAGACCAGCCTGGGGTACAAAGTGACCTCAACACCAGCCTGATATATGAAAACTTTGTTTTTTGGGTTTTTTTTTTTTTTTTTGGTACTGGGGATTGAACTCAGGACCTTGCACTTGCAAGGCAGGGGCTTACTCCACTGAACTATACCCCCAGCCCAAATTCACCATTTTAATCTTCTAATTGATTTTTTTTTTTTTTTTTTTTTTTGGTCTTTTTGAGACAGTCTCACTGTGCAGTTCAGGCTGGCCTTGAATTCACATTGTAGCCCAGGCTGGCCTTGAACTTGCAAGGATCTTCCTGCCTCAGCCTTTCGAGTGCTTGGTTTAAAGTCATGCACCACCATGCCTGGCTCTCAACACCAGCCTGAACCACCTAGGGAGACTCTGTCTCAAAAAAACCGAAAAAAAAAGAGAGAGAAAAAGGTGTGACGAAGGGCACCCAAAAGTGGGTGGTACGGAGGTGGCAGATAAAGAGGCTTAGTTTTTAACTGCTGCCTTTGGCTGGGTGGAACAGAGGCAGTGGCTGAGCTAGGCTGTCTCTGTTCTTCCCCTACCTAGAATATGATCACAGGCACTGCTCCCTTGGACGGCTGTATTCTGGTGGTGGCAGCCAATGATGGCCCCATGCCCCAGACCCGAGAGCACTTACTGCTGGCCCGACAGGTACTCAGGGGTGGGTGGTGCTGGAACGAGAAAGCGGGGAGCAGGGTCAGTCTGGACACTGTTTCTCTCTCATCTGCAGATCGGCGTAGAGCATGTCGTGGTGTATGTGAACAAGGCAGATGCTGTGCAAGACGCTGAGATGGTGGAGCTGGTGGAGCTGGAAATCCGGGAACTGCTCACCGAGTTTGGCTACAAAGGGGAGGAGACCCCTGTCATCGTAGGCTCTGCTCTCTGTGCCCTGGAGGTGAAGACAGGGCCACTGCTGTGGAGGGTGGGGTGGAAGGGCTTCCAGAGCTTTGCACTGTTCCTTTCGATAGTGTCTCCTGTTTGGGGGAGCATAGTGGAAATCCTGCAGGTGTCCTATCTGCTCCTCCCCACAGCAACGTGAGCCCGAGCTAGGTGTGAAGTCTGTGCAGAAGCTGCTGGATGCTGTGGACACATACATCCCAGTGCCCGTCCGGGACCTAGAGAAGCCTTTCCTGCTGCCTGTGGAGTCGGTCTACTCTATTCCTGGTGAGGACTGGGCTCGTTCCCACCCTCCCCTGAGGAAGCAGCCGAACCTGGCTCCTTGATGCCCTGTCCTGTCTCCCCACAGGCCGGGGCACCGTGGTGACCGGGACACTAGAACGTGGCATCTTGAAGAAGGGGGACGAGTGTGAACTCCTGGGGCACAGCAAGAACATTCGCTCTGTGGTGACAGGTACCGGGAGGGAGGCTTGGGCCAGGCTGGGTCCCGGCTGACCTTTCCCAGCGTGGACCCCTTGAGCCTGCTGCCTCTGTGTCCCTCCCCGCAGGCATCGAGATGTTCCACAAGAGCCTGGAGAGGGCAGAGGCCGGGGATAACCTGGGCGCCCTGGTCCGAGGCTTGAAGCGGGAGGATCTGCGGCGCGGCCTAGTCATGGTCAAGCCGGGCTCCATCCAGCCGCACCAGAAGGTGGAGGCACAGGTGAGGCTGCGGTGGTGGGGAGCAGCTGAGCAGGCCCCCGTGGAAGGGGAAGGGCTCCCAGCGCGCTCAGCCCTGCGGTCCTCTCCCTCAGGTGTACGTCCTCAGCAAGGAGGAGGGCGGCCGCCACAAGCCCTTCGTGTCTCACTTCATGCCTGTCATGTTCTCGCTCACCTGGGACATGGCCTGCCGGGTCGTCCTGCCTCCGGGGAAGGTATGATGGGCGGAGGGATGTGGGGGAGTCCCTGTGAGCTCTGCCTCAGGCGGAGTCCAGGGCTAGGATGTGACAGTGCAAGCAGCTTTTCCTCAGGTAAAGGGAGCACGGCTGCTTCTGGTATAAGTGAAACTGATGGGACTGGTCTGGTTAGTTTGCGGTACCGGGAATCGAACTCTACCTTCGTGCTTGCCGTGCAGGCGCTGTGCCGCTGAGCTGTACCCCCGACCCCCCCACGCCTTTTTTTTTTTTTCAAATTGTACTGGTACATTTAGATCTATATGATGATCGCACTCACCGTGGAGTTTGTACCTGTACGTGATGCATCGTGCTGCTGCTGCTTTTCCCACGCCCCTCCCTCCAGCCCCTCCCCTCATTTACAAAAGCTTTGTTTCCCTTCTCCCTTCTTTCCTTTCCCTCTCCCCCTCCTGGGTCCCCTTCTCCTTTGAACGTTTTCTTCCCACTTCCCAGTACCTGTTACACATTTCTGCTTCTTCACACTTGGTTTCTCATGCCAGAGAAACAATGCAGAATTTACCCAGGTGTCTGATTTATTTCACTGGTCCCTAGGTGCTTCCATTTAGCTAGAAATGTCTCAAGTTTGTTCTTGTTTATGGCAGAGTAGCACTTGGTTGTATAAAAAAACCCCACATCTTCTTTATCCCTTTATTGGTTGATGGGCATTTGGGCTGTTTCCAAGATTTAGCTATGACAGAGTGTGCTAGTACACACATGGGCGTTCATACATCACTGTGGTGTGATGCCTTTTCTTTGGGGAAGAGAACAAGAAGGGGAATAGCTGGCTTGAATGGAACCTCTAGTGTAGCGTTTTTGAGGAGTCTGCACTGTGATCTCGACAATGGTTGCACCAGTGTACACTCCCACCACAGTGGAGGGGTCCTTCTTTCGCACAGCCCAGCCACCATGTTACTGGTTCATGTCTTGGCAACAGCCATTCTTTCTGGGGTGAGAGGGAATCTCAGAGTAGTTTTAATTTGCATCTCTCAAATGACAAGGGATGTTGAACATTTTTCACATGTTTGAGGCCTGGTCCTGAGCAAGTCCTTATCCGTATGCCCCCTAGGCTGAAGCACGTTAAAAGCTTAGTGAGGCCAGCTTCCTGCTAACACTCGTTCCTCAGGCAACTGTGCTTGTCAGGCTTCCTCTTACTAAACATAAGGGCTCAGAGAAGTCCCGAGAGAAGAACCTGCACAGCTCGATTCCTAAAACACTTTTGTCAAGAATGTACCTAGGAGCACAGGTCACTGGCCCTTCCCGCTCTGAGTATGTTGTTCACATACCCGTGAGGCCTGGACCAAGGAAGCTGTCCCCAGGTGGTGTGATGACACTGTTGCGTTTCCCATGACTCATGACCGTGGGGCAGCAGTCACAGAAGGGTGGCAGCGCCCTGAAGGCTGTGTGCACTTTTGTCCACTCCAGGAGCTTGCCATGCCCGGGGAGGACCTGAAGCTCAACCTTATCTTGCGACAGCCAATGATCCTGGAGAAAGGCCAGCGGTTCACCCTGCGAGACGGCAACCGGACCATTGGTACTGGCCTTGTTACTGCCACACTGGCCATGAATGAGGAGGACAAGAACATCAAGTGGAGCTGAATCTGGATTTCTGCTCAGGTTGAGTTTTGGACTGCCCTGGCCAGTCTTCCCTCCTGCTGCTGGTGCCCCGTGAGGGCACAGGCTGCTGCCAGTGGAGTGCAGCTAGATGGACACTTCCCCTGGTCATAGGTAGGCCAATAAACTGTTCTGTGAATAGTAAGCTACGCGGTGTCCTTTCTATAAATTGAAGACAGGATATAGAAAGGTGTTGAAACAGGACACATGAGAAGCTTATTAGATTCCAGAGTCATTTTAACCGAATTCCTCTAATTTGAAGATTATCTCTGATAATGGACTGTCTCTTCAAGGCCACCATCCTCACTGCTGTGACAAAGGAAACCAAATCTGAACTTTTTTTTTTTTTTTTTTTGAGGCAGTGTCTTGCTATGCAGTTCAGGCTGAGCTCACTTTGTAGCTCTCAGGCTGGTCTCCAACTCGTGATGATCCTCCTGCCTCGGTCTCCCAAGTGCTGAGGTTACAGGCGTGCACCACCACGCCTGGCTGTTAAGTTATGTGATTAACAGAATGGTACAGCAGGAGCAGAGTGAGTCCTAGGAAGCTGAGGGCAGGAGAATCCCAAGTTCAAACCTACTTTGGAACTTAGTGACTTAAGGAGACCCTATCTCAAAAATGGACTGGGGTGTAGGTCAGTGTGAAGGGCCTGGGTTCTATCCCCAGTACACCAAACCAAATGGTCATCCATATGTTCCACTCAGGTGCCAAGGCCGCATCTCCACTGGGTGGGTTCAGTCTCGTTTCAGGGCTGGGCATGGTGGTGCACACATGTAATCCTAGCACTCATTCTTCAGAGGTTGAGGCAGGAGGACCCAGAAACAATTTAGCAAGACCCTGTTCTCAACAACAAAGAGCTGGGTATGTAGCTTTGTGTGAAGGCAGGACCCTGGGTTTAAAGTTTCAGTATTTGCTGAGATTTGAAATGAAAGAGCATTTACTGTATTAAATACACATACATTACAATGCCAGGCAGGTTTTCTTAGAATAACTAGAAAGAAAGCTGACCCCAAACCAAAAGGACACCGCTCAGGCTGGGTGTGGTGGGGCACAGCTGTGGTCCCAGCTGAAGCTGTAGTGTCACAAGTTCCATGCCAGCCTGAACTGCAGGTCCTGTCCCTGCAGGCTTCCCAGCTCCTGCTGCTTCCACTGCTGGCCCCACCCTGATGTCCCCCAACCCTGCCATTGTTAACAGCAGCCAGGGCTGGTGCAGAGTTCCTCACCAAACCCACCTCCCTGTCGGGTGCATTGCCCAGTGACAGGTTCTCAGACCCTAGGGCATGTCTTCCAGCCCTCTTCTCTGACTTTTTGTCCAAGCAAATTTAACTCTGCTTGATGGAAGAACACCAGTGCCATCCTCACGATCCCAGAATGAGGAATAACTTCCATTTTACTGACAAGGAAACCAAACTGCCTCAATGAAAAAAGCTCCTGTGAAGCCTGTTATCACTTCTACATACCAAACTTTTTTTTTTGTGGTACTAGGAATTGAACTCAGGACCTTGTGCTTGCCAGGCAGGTGCTTGTGCCACTGAGCTACATTCATGGCCCCCATCCTTTTACTTTGAATCAGGGTCTATGTATCCCAAACTGGCTTTGAACTCCTGGCAGTCCTCCTGCCTCAGCCTCTCAAGTGCTGGGATTACAGGTGTGTGCTACACACCCAGCTCCCAACCCCTGCTTTAACACCCAGTGCCCTAAGCCTGCTTCTCCAACCCACTAGCAGCTTTACCTTTGTACCTCTCACCCACACAGTGCTCCCTCACCTGTGTGCCACTCAGACCTTTCCTACTTCCAGTGACCAGAAGCACTACACAGACGTTTGCCAGGTGCTTTGAGCAACTGTTACCCAGAATGTCAAGAGTGGTCAACTATACAACTTCAAGCGCTAAATCTGGAACTCATTTTCAAAGAAGCAGGCTAGCCAGGCATACTGACACACACCTGTCACCCCTGCACTCAGGAGGCTGAGGCAGGAGGATCGAGTTCAAGGCCAGCCTGAACTGCATAGTGAAACCTCTCACACACAAAAAAGGCATTACTCTGATCTGGTCCCCACCCTCATGCCGTCCTAGGTTTAGGGAAACAGACTACAACCTACGAAACACTTCACGTGGGGCTGGGGATATAGCTCAGTGGAATAAGCGCTTGCCTAGCAAGCGCAGGGTCCTGAGTTCGATCCCCAGTACCACAAAAAAAAAAAAAAAACTTCACGTGGCGGGGAAGGGACAGACACGTATAACCCTGGTATCACAGAGAGCTGACTACTGTAACGCCCCGAAAGAGCAAACTACAGCAAGGTTAAGTTAGTTTAAAATTTTATTTTTTTTATTTATTTTTTAATATTTTTATGTAATAAAAAGTAAAAGTCCTTGTCCAACCATCCTTGTGGGGCATCTGCCTGTCTCTCACTCAGGTCACTCAAGTTAATGGGAAGAAAGAACAGGGGGCCCAAGGCTGAGGTTATAAATAATAGAAAATAAAAGATCTTCCGTCTCCAGCGGGGAAATAGAGGATGGGAGGGCAAGACTAGGTGGGAACAGGAGGGGCCAAGCAGGAACCCCCCACCCCGCTGGACCCTGGCCCTGCCCACTTGGAGGCCCCTCCTGTTCAAGGTGCTTGGCAGGAATCCCCCAGCTCCCAGGGGAAAGGGTGGGGGCTGGGACTGGTCCGAGCTGCCGGGGGAAGAGACATAGGTCGCTCTTCCCTCCGTCACGGAGGTCTCAGGTCGCAGCCAGGGCAGTCTTCAGTTCCCCGGGGGGTGGAAGGGGAGCTGCTGGGAGGGATGAGATTGAACTGGTTGAGGGGAAAGAGAAGAGAGCAGGAGCATTAGAAGCCAGCAGCCGCCCCTGCACCACTGCGTCCGGGGGCTGCGGGGTCACGTGGGAAGGCGCGGCCTCCTCGAGGTGTCCCGGGCTGTCAGAAGCACAGGTCATCGCTGTTTCCCAGCAGGCCAGAGCCCTCGCTCGTGTGCCCAGCTCACCCCCCGCTCCCCAGCCTGGCCCTGTCTGCTGCGCTGACCTTACCTCGGCTAAGTCAGGAGACAGTCGGGGTCACTGAGAGCTGGGGAGGCAGTGGGGAGGGGGGCTGCTGGATCACAACTGAGCGAGGACGGAGGGAAGCAAAGGACAGAGCCAGGAGCAAGCCCCTGGCGGCGGCGGCTGTGGCTTCTGCCCACCCTACACACTTCACAGACAGGTGTGGGTCGGCGGGCGCCCTGCGGACAGCCCTGCCTCCACGGCCCCTCACTCCCCGCCCAGAGCCCGTGCATCCTGCCCCACCTGCAGCCCCTCAGCTCTTCCATGCCACACTCCCCCAGCTAACGAGAACTCACGAATCCTGTCATCGGCTCCTCCTGGAAATCCAGGCGCCTGGCCAGGCTGCTCACCTTGGGGGTGTCCGATGTAGGGGTAGGGTGAGGGTGTGGAGGCTGAGAGTGCAGGCACCCCGCTCTGGGGCACCGCGCCTTGGGGGGGCCCCCCATGGCTCTGAGGTGGGTGCAGCAGCATCACCTGGGGCGGGTGGGGAGCCCCCGGGTGAGGGGGCGGGGCTGCTGTGATTCCAGTTTGGACATGGGCCTGTGGAGGACAGAGAAGAGGTGGGAGCGCCGGGGGTCTGCGCTGGGCTCCAAGGAAGCCAAGCGTCGGGGATGCTGCGGCAGAGGCGGGTCAGGGACTCCCCAGTGAACCGGCCCCGCAGGCCACACTCTCCAGCCGACAGCCTCTGGGGAAGCGGCCCCCTGGGCTCTTACCTGGGTAACGTGGGCCATACTGGTGAAGCTGTGGGGCAGCTGCTGGTGGGGGTGGATGGCATACACGGCGGTGGGCTGGGGAAAGCTGCTCTGAGGGGACTGGGCAGAAGGCCCCGGGGGCAGAGAGGGCGGCGTGCCAGTCAGGGCCCCCGGGTGGTACAGGTTCTGCTGGGGCTGTCCACTGCCCAGGTGTGGGGCCTGCCCCGCCTGGTGCTGTCAGGAGGAGCGGGGAGGCCATGAGTGCCATCCGGTCTCCAGGACCCAGGACAACCCCCTGCTGCTCCCAGCCCTCCAGCCTGGCTCCTCCCTCTCTTCCACCCCCCACCCCCCCACAGCAGGCACCTGGACGGGACTAGGGGCCGCATGCTGGGACTGCGGCTGGCTCCCAGTAGGCGTGGTGGCCGGCTGCGGCTGGTGGGCATGGAGCGGCGTGGCATGATGTGGATAGGACTGGTGAACAGTGGCTGCAGCGGGACAGACGGAAAACCAGTGCTCAGCAGAGGGGGCTGAGGCGCAGAGGGGGCTGAGGCGCAGAGTGGGGGCGGGGCCGCAGCAGAGCTTACCATAGAGGGCTTGAGGGGTGGGCTGCTCTGCAGACGGGTACTGAGGGGTAGAGGACGACACGATGGCCTGGGGGTGGCTGCCCGACGTCAGCATGCGGGGGTTGCTCTGAAGCATGGGGGCAAACACCGGCTGCGGGCACAGAAAGCACAGCCGTCAGCACAGCAGTCCGGAAGTGTGTCCTCCTGCCAGGTCGACGCAGGCACCATGGGTGCCCGGTGCCCCATCACAGGCACTGTTCCACCAGTGGCAAGATGCGAGCCCAAGGCTGACACCCACCCTGCAGCTGGCCACCACCACACAGTCCCCCCTCAGGTTCTAAAGATGAACCAAGGATGGGCACGAATCCACCGGCAGGGACTCAGGGCTGCCCACTCCCCTGGGCCACCATCACCTGTGAGGGATAGTGGGCCATCGGCTGCATCATGGCCGGCTGGCCTGGGAACTGCTGCGGGTTGTAGGGGATGTAGGAGGAGTACGGTGTGGCAGCCACCAGGGGTGGTCCAGCGGCGGTGGCAGCCTGCATCATCGGAGGAGCTGAGGCTGGCTGGTGCTGGTCGGAGCGCTGTGGGGGCAGGGAACCTGCGGGGCAGGAAAGCAGAGCAGAGCTCCAGCGCCACCGCCACCACCGCCGCCGCCGCCGCCACCGGTGCCCTGCAGCTGTGCTGACTGCCCCTCCGGCTCTGCTCACCTTTTGCTCCCCGGTACTTGCCCTGCTGCCCAGGCACTGAATTGGATACAGGATACGGATACATCTGAGGCGCCTAGGGGACAAACACAGCTGAGACTAACCTAGCTTACAACTGTCCGGAACAGTCAAATAATAAGCATGGGCGAAGCCGTGGGGAGGGAAGAAGCCCTTCTACGCTGCTGGTGGGAGTGTAAACCAGTACAACCAGCACACCAACCAGTTTTTGGGTTTTTTTTTTCTTTTTGAGACAGGGACTCCCCATGCAGTTCAGGCCAGCCTTGAGCCCACTTTGTAGCCCAGGCTGGTTTCAAACTTGCAAAGATCTTCCCACCTCAGCCTCCCATGTGCTGGGATTACAGGCGTGTACCAGCATGCCCAGCGCAGAATCAGTTTTAAAGATAGAAATTCTACTGACACAACTATTCCCCTTCTAGGATTCTCCCTCAGAATAGCTAAAGACACTGTATTTCAGTTTACAGCACACAATTCGTAATAGCTAAACCTAGGAAACAGTCTGCAGTCTGTATGTCCACCAATAGATGAATTAATACAGAAAATGCATTTTTTAACATAACGGAGTACTACACTGCCATAAAGGATAAACGAGTCAGGTAGGAGGTGTGAACCTTGAGACCTTATCTTTAACCATAGTATTAAGTGAAAATAAATCAGACACATGAACTTAAATATTACATAATTTTTTGAAAAATGGGGAAGGGACCAGAAGCTGGAGGGGGAAGAAGAACTGAGATGCACTGTGCACATGTACAAATCCAAGGCACGTAATCATTTGCACATGTGCTAACGAACAAAACTGCGACAGAAAAACGTGCCCAGAACGGGTCTGCCCAGTGCTGTAGCCCACCCAGCCCAACCCCAGCCCTGTACTGAGACTCACCCAGTGGCTCCTCCTACCTGTACAGCAGGTCCCATGTGGATCTGAGGTATGTAGGAGATGTACTGGGGGCCGTACAGCCCGCTCTGGCCTGCTGTCAGCACCGGGATGGAAGGAGTTGAGTGAGTCCGGGGCCCTGGAGAGGTTGGGGTACTGGTAGATTTGTTCTGTAAGACAGGAAAGACGTCATTTTGTTTGTGTCTAACCACATCCTGACCTGCCTACGTCAACAGCCAGTTCTCAAAGGCGGGATGAGTCCCAGACAAATTTTTCTGGCTGAAAAGGGTAGCAAGTCACTCACTCACAAGGCAATCAACACCAACAACTTTAGTTTCTGCACTAAATTCCGAACAAGTGACGGCTACTGGGACAAAATTCTCATGTCAAAATGCACGACCACTGAATTCAGTTACTAAAACACAACTCTATCCTGTATTTTTTCTGATTAAACCTGTCAAACCCTGAGGTGGGCAGTCTGAAACTACAGGTGAGGAAACAGGCAAGGAGGTGCAGATTAAATACTTGCCCAAGTTCTGCAAACTCTGTGAGCACACGCCAGTGCTCACAAGCAGAAACCAGGTCAGCTGGTCTGAATGAAACCCATTATCCTAACTACCTCCCTCCAATAGCCTACACACAAATGCTAAGAACAACACTGTCAGCCTCGCAGGGAACCCTTCTCCTCCCCCCGGAGCCCCGCCTCCTTTCTCCCCCCTCCAGGCTGGGCGGGCGGCTCTAAGATGCTTCCCCTCGCTGCACTAGCCCCTCCCAAGGGTCCCTCGTGGAAGCCGAAAGCCGCATTCTCCTGCCCCAGCTCACCACAGACAGGAGAGGCTTTGTGGGATTGAACTCTTTTGCATTGGGGTTCAACGTTGATTTTTTTACTTGTCTGTAAAAGAAAACGCAGTCTTGGTGCTCGCCCCTATCAGCAGCCCAACCCGGCCCCCAGCCCCACTTACTCAGTAACAGGGCCCTCATCTTTGTCCTCTCCCTTGAGGACCATTGGGGGGCTGCCGCTTTGGCTTGGGCAAGGTGGCAGGGGCTGCTCTGGCCCCTCAGCACCCCCTGCTGATGCCAGGGCAGGCTTGTCCTCATTCTCTGATACGGGTTCTGTCTTGGAGGAGACCGGGGACCCCACAGTCTCTGAAGCCAACAGTGTGTCCTCCTTCTCCTTCCCTTTGGCCTCCTCCTTCAAGATCCGGGGAGGAAAAGGGTCCATGGTGGTCTCAGGGGAGCTGCTGGGCTGAAGCTGGAAGGACAGCAACACACACGGCTCGGTCAGTCCAGACCGCAGGCCCCGTGATGTGGGCCTCCTGCCCACACGGGCCTGTGGCTGCTGCACCCGACACATTGCAAACCCCACACCCTATGAGCACTGCAGCTCATCTCCAGGCTTTGCTCACCTTGAACTGGGACCCAAACTTTCTTAGTTCTTCCAGATGAAATCTCTTCTGTTCATTTTGAAGGCCAGGAACTGTGAGAAACAGTGGGGGGGTGGGATAAGAGACTTATTTCTCACAGGCAGCTTATACAGGACTAGCAGCCTAGAGGTAAGAAAACCAAAAAGCCATGGCATGGCAGCCTACACTGCTGTAACCCCCGCAATGGAGAGGCTGAGACAGGACTGCTCCAAGTTCAAGGCCCACCATGGTCTACACAGGCAGCTCAAGGCCAGCCTCAGCTACATAGTGAGATACTGTCTCAAACAACAAAACCAAACAAAAGAAACCCAGGAAAACAAGACACTCTTGAGAATCCTACAAGTGAAATTAGGATCAAAGGGTCAACAGAAACTGCTTCTGAGTCTCAACAAACTGGCTCATAGAAATGCTCTCCCAAACAAAGGGGCATTAGATACTGGCAGAGCAAAACCAGCCCTAGACCGGGGAGTGCGTGCAGTGGACAGTGCTCGCCTAGCACATGCTCGGCCCTGGGCTCAGTCCCCAGCACACACTCACCGAACACGCAGGAGAAATATTTAACAAAAAAAAAATCACCAAAATACAAAAACCACCAGCCTCACCTTTCCCAGCTATCCGGGCCAGCTCCTGGGGCTCCAGAGTTCTGCCAGGCTCCTTAGTAGGGAGTTCTTTTACTGAGCAAGGGGAGAGAGACACCTGAAGGTCCGCCTGTCCAGACCACACTTCCTACTGCCAACGGCCCGCGCTGACCAGCCCTTACCATCTGTGGGAGTCAGTGAGATCTTTGGAGAAGCTGGGGAAATGGAGCCTACTCCGGGATCCGAAACTGATGAAGTCGCAGATATGGAGGATGAAGAGGCTGCCACTGCCGAGCCCATGGGAGGCTCGGGACAGGAAGCAGAGATGGGGGCAGGTGCAGCAGACTTGGGAGAGCGTGGAGGGTACATCCGGCCCACTGGAAGGAAAGGGAGAGCTGCACAATGGTTACTGCTGGTCAATCAAGTGAATACAGGGCTTATTAAGAGCCAGAGCATGTACACATACTTCTTACACCAGAGTCACAAATGTGAATGTCTAGAAGGCCAAGGCAGGTAACACAAGCAAGTACATGGCCTGGGCCTCATGGGCGCCACAAAAGCCTAGAATACTTCAGAGGTAAGTGTAACTCTGTGCTACCCAATGAGGACTATGCAATGCAGTAAGGCATGCTCACTACTGTCGCAACTTTCTGTATTTCAAAAGAAATGTTCTCTGTTAGCAATAAATTCAGATCTGAACAAGACATCTGCCAGCTACATACAACTCGTGCACTGGGGAAACAAAACTCTAGCCAGGCATAGTGGCACATGTCTGTAATCCCAGCACTCGGGAGCCGATGCAGGAGGATCCCTGCAAGTTCGAGGCCAGCATGGGCTACAAAGTGAGTTTAAGGCCAGCCTCAACTGCACAGTGAAACCCTATCTCAAAAAGAAAGACTAGCTGATGATTTAGCTCAGTGGCACAGCGCCTGCCTAGGAAGCACAAGGTCTTTAGTTCAAATCCCGGTACAAAAACAAAACAAGACAGACCTCAAAAAAAAAAATCTTTCTTGGGGGGCTGGGGATATAGCTCAGTGGAATAAGCGCTTGCCTAGCAAGTGCAAGGTCCTGAGTTCGATCCCCAGTACCGCCAAAAAAAAAAAAAAAAATCTTTCTTAAAAAGGATAAACCTGACTCTCCTCTTAAAAGTATCTTCAACCTTTCCTCTACCCTAGTGTTCCAACAACACGTTTAGCTCCCCATGCAGCTTTCTACCCACTTCTTCCAGTTCTACTGAAGCCTTACCTGCAGGTGGAGGTGGAACAGAAGCTTCTCCAGAAGGCCTGCTGCTGGGTGAAGACAGAGTCTTGGCACCTCTCAGAGGCCGCTGTGCTTTAGGGGACATGCGGGAAGGGCCTATTTTATTTTTTAAAGGTGAAGAAATAGAGACAGAGCACTTGCTGTTGTATCACCACCAATGCATCACCCTTCCAACCCCCACAAGCCCTTCCCGTGGCCCCTTCCCCACACCACACCTACTCCACTCACCTCCATTGATACCACGGGCCTCAGAACCCGGGCCAGGGCTGCTATTGTCAAGATGGTGAGGGCCACGAGGGGGCAAAGAACTAAGGCCAGGCCGGCCACCCCGAGAACTGCTGCATCGGACTCCTCCCCGGGGACCTTCTCGAACACGTTGAGGCAGAGGAATATACTTGCCCTCCCTGGGGAAAGAGATCAACATAAGGGCAGGTAGCCCCAATACCACACACCTCGCAACATGTACCCTCTATGCTCGATTCTCCCCCCAGCTTCCACAGCGCCTGGCGCCATCTCCTTTCACTGTCCCACCTGAAGATCTATGGCTACAAGCTTCTGACCTTATGCTACATGAACACTGACTGACCCACCTGGCCAGTGTCTCACAGCCCTACCACTTCTGACCTGGGAGAAGGGGTCACAGGGGAGCTTTTACAAGACGTTTACCATGGACAGATTGATTTTGTTTTGGTAAAAAGAACAAACAGCGCCAGGGCGTGGTGGTACGTGCCTGTAATCCTGGCACTTGGGAGGCTGAGGCAAGACAATCACATTAAATTCAAGGCCAAGCTGGGCTACAAGAGTGAGCTAAAGGCCAGACTCAGCCACATAGTAACACTCTGTCTCAAAACACAAAAACAGTATCTACTTATGAATAAATACGCAGAACGCAGTATATGAAAACCCTAAAAAAACCCTTTTTTTTCTCCCTCAACCAACGAGCAGACTACATCACATCATTAGACTCCAGTCTCACAAACCTTTTAAACGCCGAACTAAGGATTTACCTCCATCTTAACAAGGTGGTGAGGTTTAGCAGCACTGTGCAGGGCTCTTGGCCCAGGGTGAAACCACCACCCAAACGGTGCTGGCAGCCCCAGCGCTCACCTGGACGCCAGGCTGGGGCTCTCCCGCCCTGAGCCCTGCCGCTGGACTGCGCTGTGCTTCTCCTCCTCAGTGCGCCCATCGTCATTCTCCATGGCAATCCGTAGGCGGTACTGCGGGCTCGACTCAATCTCCCGAGCCAACTGGGCCGCACGCAGCTCCCGCTGGCGGAACTCTTCTGAGTTGTCCTTTTCTAAGGGCACCCTGAGAGAGAACACCCATAGATCACTACTGTTCCAGTAGCACAGAACACAAGATGAAGGGTAGCGTTTCTAACCAGCTCAGGCACACGCAGCTGCTTAATCCCTCCAATGACTTGGCATGGTACTGAGGACTGAACCTGGTGCCTCACACACACACACGCTGGGCAAGTGCTCTCCAACTGAGCTATGTCCCTAACCCACTGAGCATGTTTCTGGGCCATCTACTAGGGCCTAGGCAGAGCTCCAAGGCAGACTCTGAATCTGAAGGACATGCGGACCCTTTTAAATTCTGAAGGGAAAGTGCAGGCGGATGGAGAAGAGGTCAGCGCCTCCCACCTGCGAGGTGGCCCAGAGTCGGAACACTCGGGCCATTCACAGGGCAGGTCAGGAGGGAGGGAGGGGCTCCCTATGTACCCAGAAAAGCACACACACCATGCTCTACCTACCAACCTGCCTTCTGCTGGCAACCCTATGCCTGCCCTGCACCCCCAGGGAAGCAGCGAGGCACTCACGTGTAAGAAGAGAGACTGCTGTCATAGGTGGTCTTCACACCGTAGTTCTCCTCGTTGAACTTGAACATCTCATTGGGATCCCATCCATTGGACTAGGAAAGGAGAATGGTTACAACCCCACAGTGCATTTCCCTCCCACCAGGTCAAAAACTTGAAGTGACCAAAGCAAGAGTAGAACAAAAAAGGCTGGTGAGTTACCAACTTTACTGCCAATTCACAGCATAAACTGGGACTAACTTGTAAAGCTAAAAAGTTTGCTTCCAGGTTTCTAATTCAGAGAGTCTACAACATACACATGGAGTTACATGTTGTAAAGGGTAAGAAAGCTTTTTTTTTTTGGTAGTATTGCAGATTCAATCACTAAGGTCTTCAGTGAGATACATTTTCAACTTTATCTTTCTTTTTTTTGTACCAGGAATCAAATTCAGGACCTTGTGGTTGCCAGGCAGGCACTGTGCACTGAGCTATATCCCCTGCCCCTATTTTTCATTTTTGAGAGAAGGTCTCAGGTCTCACTAAGTCACTAAGTTGTCCAGGCTAGACTCAAATTTGTTATCACTCTGCCTCAGCCTCCCAGACAGCTGGAATTAGAGGCACGTACCACCTCTTGGCTAAAAAGCCACTACTCACAATAGAAAGATAATGGCAACAACAGCAGACTTCCAAGACAAAGGCAAATACTACTGGATGTGTACACACACATGCACACACATATACATTCACACGGACATATCTACACACATGTACACATATATATACCTATACTTAAAAGCAATAAGGTAGACGTGTGTAAAAATACAAAGTTCTAAGCAACGAGAATTAGATTCTTGTTCAACTGAAACATACCAGACCAAAATCCCCTTCACTCAGGAAATTTTAAATGTATTAAAGTTTGCTCTTAGGGCAGAAAATGAGCCTAAAACATAAATAATCCTGTTTACACTTGCAACTGTCAGTATTTTCCTCCTCTCCCTCCAAGAACCAACTCTTGGTTCCCAGGGACCTCACTGCCAACGAGCCTCCCTGGCTGCCCGCTCAGGGAAGCAGACCATACCATGTCGGACTCCAGGTCGTAATCATCACTGTTGCCGTCGCCACCTTCCCAGCGCTGAAGCACCTTCTCCTTGTGCTCCCCATTCACCTTCGAGCTCATGGCAATGGCTGAGTCAGTGAACTTGTCTGCAGGGACAGAGGTAACGATGAGGAGTCAGGCGACACAGAACAGCTTCCCCTCCATCTTACTCCCACCCCACCCCGCAGTCATTCAGGAAACAGACTGTGAGAAGCCAGGACTTATCCAGGGTATGTGTGCATGGCTAGCATGGCAGGGCTTGGAAAAGAGCACAACTGTAGAAAACCAACCAACAAAACATGCAGAACCACAACACAAGCAGAATTCAATCCAAGAAGAAAACTTCAGCCACCTCCCTCAGGAGGAAAGAATGGAAAAGGAAAAAACAAGCCAAGTCACCACGTCCCACCTGCACACACACCTCCCTCTTCACAGGCTAGATCTCACACAAGAGCCCGGCAGTACCTTTAGTGGCATAATTGAAGTCAACATTTCGGAAGTGAACAAGCATCACGTCACTTGGTTTAAACACCATGGTATCCACAATATCTTCCCGACGAGGGCCACCAGTTGGCTCAGATGCTTTCCTGTGCACAGCATCCACTGCTAGTTCAAACTGAAAAAGTCCCACCCCAGACACCCAGGGATCAGTATCAAAAACATGAAGGCAAAGACAGCTTCATTTCTCCCTTTTAACCCCCCCCAACACATTCCTCACATGCCTTGTCTTTTCAATACCAGCCACAAGGCTCAAATGTAAAATTGTAAAAATTTAAACCAAAGGCCTGCCAGGCATAGTGGTACATGCCTATAATCCCAGCGCTCAAGAAGAGTCTTGAGACTTCTGGACCAGCCTGAACAAATGGTGAGTTCAAGGCCAGTGTAAATTGCATACCAAGCCCCTTTCCAAAAAACCAAAACTTATAGCCTACACAAACAGAAACAATACCAATACCACCCAATGCACCCTCTCAATGTCATTTTCCTGCTCCTCATTCCATGCAGCTCCCAAGATGAGCTGATCTGAGTACACTGACCTTTGAGCTCAGGGTTTTGAAAATGCCTTCATAAGTGGTGCCATTTTTCACCTTTACATCACAAGTGGAGCCCTAGGGGAAGTGGGGAAAATAACAGTGACTCCAGAAGACCAATGCATTGCATTTCTCAAACAACCTAGTGTTCAATGTTCACTTACCACAACAGCCGTCAGGAAATGCAGCATCCTGGAATTGTTATAGACACCTTCAAACACCTGTCAGCAACACATTAGAACGAAATAAAGGCACAGCCAGCACACACGTCCCTCTAAATGGCCACACTACACTCTTACCTTGCTTGTGTCAGGGCGCCTGGCCTTTGAGAACCCAACTGACTGTATCTGCACCTAACCAACCCTCCTTTCCCATGTATCTCTTAGAACTATTTATCCTATAGAAAAACAAAGGGGGGGCTGGGGATATAGCTCAGTGGAATAAGCGCTTGCCTAGCAAGCACAGGGTCCTGAGTTCGATCCCCAGTACCGCAAAAAAAAAAAAAAAAAAAAAAATTCTTAAAAAAAAAGAAAAACAAAGGCACTCACAGGTGACTGTGGGGGTCCCTTTCCCGTGCTCTGTCCCCTGTAAAAAGAAAAACACAAGTTACTGTATTGCTTAACAGTAAATCCTAAACCATTTGTCATGAGAAGTTGCTGATTTAGGTTACAAGCCAATTAAGATTTTTCAAATTCTTACCTTAGGAAAAAGGAGCACACAATAAATGCCAGTAAACACATGCCCTCCAAACGCCAGTACACGAGAATGCAATCAACAACAGCTATCAATTCGTTTAAGGGGTACCGCACCGCAACGCCCTCACTTTCTCCGAGTCAGAGTTGCACGCTTCCAACAAAGCAACGCTGCAGCATTTCAACACCCGACAACCCACCCGATGTGAAGGTGAACGGTCTGGGAGCACAAATGCACAACTACCCAGCTCAGGCACACAACCTCCTCAGTGGTAAAATCATTTTCAGCAGCCTTACGCCTCACACCCTGGCAGGAAGGGTATTCCCTCCGCAACCGCTCCTCCACCCCCTCATCACTCACTCAGCCCATTACCCACTCTGCAGGGGTTACGAGTCGCCAGGTAACACCGCTCCTCGATGGCTGATGTAACCAGCGGTAGAGGAGGGCGAAGAGGGGGCCCGCTGGTGGGGCTGGGGCACTGCGCAGCCGCAGAAGGCAGCCGCCGGAGGCCCCGCCTGGTCTGCGCCTGCGCCCTGAAGCTCACTGGCCTCTTCAAATCTCCCCCGCCCGCTAGCAGAACCCAGTGCGCCTGCGTACACCGCCACTCGCCCACCGCCTGCACGCGCAAACACAAGGGAAGGAACCGAGCGAGGCGTCCGCTACTCACCGCCTCACACCAGAAGAAACCCTCCATGCACATGCCCAGTCGCGGCACTACGCGACACCGGGGAGGGCGAATGCCCAGGTCATGAGACACCGCACCCGCGCGCACGTCCTAAAAGAGCGCGCGCGCTGCAGGCTCGGGCCGCAGCCCACCCGGCGTCCCTCCTTCCGCGCCCCCGCCCGCCCCGCTCCCCTCTTACTGGCCAGGCGGGGAGGAGGCGGGAGCAGCCTGCTCCCAAGTCCCTCCCTCCCCATTGGCCAAACTGCGGGCCGCGCGCCCCCCTCCATTGGCTACGGCCGGGGACCCCTTCCGGCAGCTGACTCCCCATTGGCTGAAGCTGGGGACCGCGAGACCCTCCGCGGTAATGGATCCCGGGACCCCGATCACCTCCTCGGCCCCCCCAATTCCCCGCTCCGACGGCGCCGACAGGACGCGCCCCGCCTCCCCTCAGGGCCCGACCCGGAACCCTCACTAGGCCCCGGGAGCCAAGCACGGTCCCCAGGTGCCCCGGGGGCCGCCCGCAGCTGACGCCCTCCGGCCTCGGGGACCCACCACAGCCTTCCAAGGCTCCGCGCCCCGGACGCCCCTTGCAGGCGTGGCTGCGGACCCGCCGCGCCGGAACCGAGCCCCGGCCCCGGCCCGGAAGCCCACCCCGCTTTACCTGGCACTGCCGATGGCGACCGCCCCCGGCCTGTCCTGATGCTGCTGCGGCGGCGGCGCCGTCAGGACGCTTTCGGCTCCGCGCCGGAGCCCGCTTCCAGGGGCGGCCGCGGGCGCCAGGCAGGGCGAAGCGGCCGCGGGGGCCCCTGCGGGAGCTGCAGCGACGGCCAGCGGCCCCGGGAGGCCGCCGTTGGGAGGGCTGGTGCCGCCGGGAGGCCGGCGGGCCACGGCCTGTTGCGCGGGGGGCGGCTGCTGGGGCTGGGAGGTCTGTTGTGGCGGCTGAGGCTTCAACATGATGGCAGCGTCCGGAAGGGGGATTAGAGGGAAGGGAGAGCGAGGGGCCCCGGGGCTGGGCCCCCGGAGGAGAGCGCGGGAAGCGAGGGGATCGGGAGGCTGGGGACCCGCCGTTGGCGGGCGGGGGAGCCCCGCGGGCCGGGGGTGGATCGAGCAGACCGCGGCGCGATGGAGCGCCGCGAGGCGGAAGGGGAGGGGGTCCCGCGGAGGAAAGCGAGAGAGCGCGAGCCGGGGTGGCGCGCGTGCGCGTCGCCGGAGCAGCGCAGGGAGGGAGGGGCGCGCGGGCGGGAGCCCGAGGGGGGAAGGGCGGGAGGCGGGCGCGAGGTGACCGCGCGCGCCCGGCGGTTGGCGCCGCGTGGGAGGAGGAGAGGATCTAAAATAGGTGAACCTCGCACTCCTAGCCCTTGGGGCGAGTATGGAGCAGCGTGGGCGCTCACGCGCGCCAGGGACTTGGGTCTCTAGCTCTCAAACCGCCTTGAAGCTGGCGGCTGCTGTCGCCTCACAATGAGCGTGAGACGCGCTGGGGGAGGAGCCGAAGGAGCAGAGAGGAAGCGCCGGTAGTCCCGCCTACGCCGCCGGCGTAACGTCAGGATGCCTCCGCCGCTGCGTGAAGCGTCACGGCGCAGCGTGAAGTTCTTCCGCTACTCTGGGACCCATGGGCGGAGCCTCGGGTTCAAAAAAAATCCCCAGATTGATGAATCCTAGTGACTTCTTGTTTAAACAAGTGGTGGTATTCCTAAGGAGTTGTTACCTACATTATTCGTTTTAAATAAACCGTTGATAAGCATTAAAAAGTGATTAATTTGAAGTCAGGAGGTGGGATAATCCTAGCACTCTGGGAGGCTGAAGCAGGAAGACCCCACGCTCCTGTCTAAGTATGTACTTAAACAGCTCTTTGAATAAAAGCAGGGCATATGTATCCATACTGTTCAAAATACATACATGCAAAAAAAACACCAATCTATCTATGCATCGTGGGGCCGGGCATGGTGGCGCACACGTAATCTCAGCACTCAGGAGGCTGAGGCAGGAGATCTATGCAAGTTCGAGACTATCCTGGGCTACAAAGTGAGCTCAAGGCCAGCCTGAGCTGCATAGTGAGACCCCATCTCAAGACAAAAACAAAAAACAAAAGCAACAACAACAAAAGACATTGTGGAATGGCTCTAGGATAGGTGAGGCTACAATGACCCAAAACTAAAAGAAATATTTCATGCAAACCAGGAGTCTATACCAGGAAAAAAAAATCGCTAGAAAAGAGAGTTGAGGAAAATTGATGAATTAAGAATATAAAGCACAAGCTGGATGTGCTGGCACATGCCTATAATCTCAGCACACTAGAGGCTGAAGCAGGAGGATTTCTGTGAGTTTTGAGGCCAGTCTGGACTACATAGTGAGTTCAAGGCTGGCCTTAACTACATAGTGAGACTTCATCTCAAGAAAAGCGGGGAGGCTGATGGTACATGCCTGTAATTCCAGGGGTTACAGGGCTGAGGCAGGAGGATTGCTGCAAGTTTGCGACCAGTCAGAACTATAGTGAAACCCTGTCTCAAAAATATATGTAGAAGCTGGGCATGGTGTCACAGTCTTGTCATACCAGCACTTGGGAGGCTGAGGCAGGAGGATCACTGTGAATTTGAGGCCAGCTTGGGCTACAAAGTGAGTTCAAGACCAGCCTGAATAGTGTCTGAGACCCGACACACACACACACATATATAGTATAAATGGTGAGCAAATACATGAAGAAATGAGTACAGGTACCCAACATCGCTGGCCGTTAGAGAAATGTAAATTAAAACACCAAGATCCCATCTTACCCCAAAAGAATTGCTGTCAAGAAATCAAATAATATCAAATGCTAGCGAGGCTGTGGGGACAAAGGGACCCTCTGTTGGTGGTGGGAGTGGAACTAGTACAGCCGCCGTGGAGGTCAGTATGGGGGAGCCTCCAAACTAAACTACACAGACTTCTGGGAAGATGGCGACCGGGTAGGCAGCAGAGAGAGAACCTCCCGGAGGAATGCCACTCAGACATAGGAATATAGCAACATGTGAAGGACAGAAAGGAAAGAGGTGGATATCCTGAACTCGAGAAGGATCTGAAATAGGGACTGAAACCCTCGGAAAGACTAATCAAACCTCCTCTGGAGGAGGGGATCGGAGATCTGCCATGGCGCAGTCGGAGGGAGACGATACAGAGAGGGAGGAGGTCGCAGCTCCAAGCACACCCTTGGCCCACGCCCTCGTTTCGGCATTCGCAGCTTCAGCTTAGGAGACCCATTGCCCAGCTGCAAGGGGTGGGGAACGGTAATGCTGGAGATCAGGAGGAGGTGGGAGGAGAAGAAAGGGCCTCTGGCATAAAGGCAACGGGACAGAGCCAAAAGGGTCACAGAGGGCGCCCCATGGAGGCGCGTGCCCCACGGCTGCTCCGCAGTGGGCCCCGGTGGCTGCTCCACTGAGGGTCCCGCTCAGGGCACCTCATGGACTGGACCCGCCCCCACCCATAGCACGACGACAGGGTGGAACCAGCTGGTCTGCTGTGAGCATATGTGCTTTCCCACCTCCAACCATGGCAGTTTGTATACACCCATGTATGTTATAGTATAGTCTGAGGCAGCTATATCTCTTCCCAAGGCGAGAGTCCAGGGGTATAGATAAACCCAGGAGTACAGTTATTATCACAGGGAAGATGACTGAGTAGTAGGGCAACGGAGATGAGGGAGGAGAAAAATTGAATGATCAAATGGGCCATCATCTGTGTAACTGAGTAACAAAGGTGAAGGTAACATTATGCAGGACAGCATCCAGAGCTAATTCCCTTCTATGTTCTCTGTAATTCTGTATTTCCTCAATTGTTTTTGTATTAACAGAAGTGAAGATAACTTTATATTATACAGCATCCAGTGCAAATTCCCTACTATCTTCTCTATAATTTGGTATTTCCTTTAATGTTTTTGTGTTAACTAATGTGAAGATAACTATGTAATACAACATCCAGTGCTAATTCCCTCCTATATTCTGTATAACTTTGTATTTTCTGTATTGTTTATGAC